>CAJHQP010000204.1:0-243305 GCA_905132765.1 Moricandia arvensis | reverse complement strand
TGATGCACATCCAGTAGCTAAGTCCAGAGAAGCAGAGTATGAGAAGGAGAGTGAAGTTGAACCAAGAAGATCAAACCGCAGAGAGTGCCAAACCGGAAGTACGATTAAACCAGTTAGTTATTTATTTTCATTTTATCTTTGACTTTCCATTGCACAATAAGAGGAGAATCGGTCATCCTTGTGTTTAGGAACCATCTCTTCCATGATTTCCACTTTCCATGTTCTAAGGAGTTGATACTCCAAGCTTTGTATTTTGCTATTTAAGTATCGTAATACAATGAGAAAAGGTAGACTTCTACCACCAAAACAACTTGTTATTGAGATAATTCTTTGAGTACAATATCTGGGACCATCAATTGGTATCAGAGCCTTTATTCACAGAATTTTTAGATCGGTTGTCGTGACTTACCGTGTAGTACAGTCATGGGCAGCCACAAGGAGAGGATATCAGATCTTGAAACTGCCGTGGGCATGGTGCAAGACGAGATTCTCAAATCAACGAGGGGATCCGGAACATGGAGGAATCGTTTAAACAGATGCTGGCCGAGGCTGTCTCAAGCATCCGTGAAGGCGGTTCTAGTGCACCGCGAGCCAGTCGCAGAACTGAAGGCAGCCAACCGTCGGCGTCTGTCTAGAGGAGCACACGAATCCCTTTGCGCCAGCCATAACAACCAGACATGTCAAGTTGGAATTTCCGAAGTTCTCAGAGGGTGATCCTACAGCTTGGCTCAGCAAGGCTAAGCAGTACTTTAGTTACCAAGACATGCCATATGACCAGAGAGTTAACTTTGCTTCGTATCACCTGAACGACGAGGCTAATGAGTGGTGGCAAGCAACCACCAAGGCTCTCCACGAGGATCAAACACCAATCACCTGGGAAGTGTTTGAGTCTGAGTTATGGGCTCGTTTCGGCCCCACTGCTGCAGAAGATTTTTGACGAAGCACTCTCAAAAATACGGCAGACCGGGACTCTGAAAGAGTATCAGCGGAGTTTGAGAAGTTGCAGAACAAGGTGACGGATGGACATCAAAAGCATTGATTGGGACGTATGTCGGTGGTCTTAAGGATTCCATATCCGACGGCATTCGTATGTTTCAACCTAAAACGTTGAAAGCTGCTATTGAGCTCGCCAGGATGAAAGACGAGCAGTTGCAACGACAGCGACGATTCACGGGGTTTTTGCTAACAAACCTCAGCGGAACTCTACATCAATACCACCAGCACCAAATCCCTCGAATAAGAACGACAACACCGGGTATCCCAAACGACTGAGCTGGGACGAAATGAAGCGGAAGAGGAGCCTGGGACTCTGTTTCAGTTGCGACGAGCGATACACGCCGGACCACCGTTGCCAAAAATCACAACTCCTTTTGATTGAGGGGATCGAGGATTCAGAGAGTGAGAACGATGATGACGAGGTGAAAGCAACGGAACCGGAAATCACACTGCAGGCCCTAACTGGTTGGGGATCACCGACAACCATACGCACCCACGCGGCAATAAGTGGACAGAAGCTAGTGGCCTTGATCGACAGTGGCTCAACTCACAATTTCGTTACGGATAAAGTAGCCAGCCACTTGAATCTCAAGCTTTCACCCGCTAAGCCGTTCCACGTCAGAGTCGCGGATGGACATCCCATTCGATGCACCGGTATTTACAAGGGTGTGTCTACAACCATTGACGAAGTTCAATTCCGGATTGATTTCTTTCCCTTACCCATTAAAGGTCAAGATCTCGTTCTGGGAATGCAATGGCTACTTCAGTTGGGACCGACGTTGTGCGACTGGTCAGCGCAGACGATGAGTTTTTCCTGGGCCGGTCAGCAACAAATCATTCGTGGGCTTCGAGGAGACTCAATATTCCAGGCCCAACCGGAGGACATTCTACAAGATATCAAGTTGGGCCAGGCCTGTTTTGCAGTAGCTCTAAATCATGAAGACGACACCGTTCTTGAGATTCCGGTAAAGCTTCAACCTCTGTTAGCGAAATTCGACACCGTCTTCGCCACACCAAAACAGCTACCGCCTTCCCGTGATATCGAGCATCACATCACCCTTCGCGAAGGAGCTGATCCAGTGAACGTGCGGCCATACCGGTACGCACACTTCCAGAAAGAGGAAATCGAGCAACAAGTCCAAGCCATGCTGAACACGGGTTTTGTCAGACCAAGCTCTAGTCCGTTTTCTTCTCCGGTCCTACTGGTCAAAAAGAAGGATGGGTCGTGGAAGTTCTGCACAGACTATCGTGCCCTGAATGCGGTCCACAATTAAAGATCGCTTTCCCATTCCCACCGTTGACGACATGTTGGACGAATTACATGGAGCCACGGTCTTTACAAAGCTCGATCTTACCGCTGGTTATCACCAGGTCAGAGTGCACCCGGACGATATTCACAAAACGGCCTTTCGCACGCACAATGGTCACTACGAATACTTGGTTATGCCATTCGGACTCTGCAATGCTCCATCCACATTTCAAGCATTGATGAATTCGGTATTTCGTAACCATCTTCGTAAATTTGTTCTTGTTTTCTTCGATGACATCTTGATCTATAGTCGATCGTGGGAAGACCATATTGACCATGTCCCAGCAGGTCTTTACAATCTTACAAGCAAATCAGCTGTTCGTTAAGAAGAAAAAGTGTGCCTTCGGTCAGTCAGAAGTTGATTACCTTGGGCATGTGATTTCCGGAAAGGGGGTTAAGGTCGATGATACCAAGATCAGGGCAATGTTGGATTGGCCACCACCAACAACCATTACAGAACTACGTGGTTCCTTGGCCTCACTGGATACTACCGCAAGTTCGTTAAAGACTATGGACTGATCGCCAAACCACTCACCAATCTTCTTAAAAAAGGAAAGTTCGAGTGGTCAGTACCTGCTGATGAAGCCTTCACTGCTCTAAAGAAAGCCATGACAACCACCCCGACACTTGCATTGCCTGATTTTCCAGTCCATTCACCATTCAAACTGATGCTTCAGGAGATGGCATCGGTGCCGTTCTTACACAACACGGGAAACCAATCGCATATATGAGCAGGTCCTTAGGGGTAACGAAGCAGAGCTGGTCGACATATGCTCGGGAAATGCTTGCCATCGTCATTGCAGTTCGCACTTGGCGGCCCTATCTCCTTGGTCGTCGTTTCACAATCCAAACTGACCAGCAAAGCCTTCGATATATGCTTGAGCAACGCATCATGACCCCGGAGCAGCAAAAATGGATGGGCAAGCTGGTTGGGTATGACTATGAAATAACTTACAAACCCGGTTCTATGAACGCCGCAGCGGATGCTCTCTCTCGACGAAACCACAGTCCTTGCCTCAATGCTGTCTATACACAAGCAACAAATTTTTGGGGAGACCTGCGACAGCAACAAACAACAGAACCGTACCTGATTAAGATTGGTAAACAGGCGGATGAAAAGCCAGGAGCTCCGTACATGCGACGCAATGGGCTAGTTCATTATCATAACCGTCTGGTGCTCCCACCAAGTTCACCATTAATTCCGTCTCTTCTCCGCGAATACCACAACACACCAATGGGTGGGCACTCAGGTACACTACGGACCCTTAAACGCTTATCACAACAGTACTATTGGCCTTCCATGCACAAGTCGGTCCAAGACTTTGTTGCTCAGTGTGACATCTGCCAACGTGTCAAATCTGAAAGCTTAGCACCAAAGGGACTCCTCCAACCACTTCCGATCCCGAACCAAGTCTGGGAGGATCTCTCTATGGATTTCGTTGATGGCCTGCCTCGTTCCGATAATCACACATCTATCATGGTAGTCGTTGATCGACTTTCCAAGGCTGCTCACTTGGTTCCTCTTGCACACCCCTACACCGCTAAAGGCATTGCCTCTAAGTTCCTTGATGCTGTCGTTAAACACCATGGCATTCCCAAGACCATTGTAAGTGATCGAGACCCCATCTTTGTTAGTAATTTTTGGAAAGAGCTATGGCGTTTGTCTGCTACAAAATTGAAGATGTCATCTTCTTATCACCCACAAACCGACGGCCAGACTGAGGTTGTCAACCGTTGCATTGAGCAATACTTACGTTGCTTTGTCCATAACCGTCCGAAACAGTGGAGTTTCCTCATTCCATGGGCCGAGTATTGGTATAATACAACATATCATGCCTCAACAGGGATGACACCTTTCAAAGCCATGTACGGTCGTGACCCACCTGCTTTGGTCAGCTATGAAGGCCAATCTACACCAGTCTATGAACTTGATGCTCAACTGGTAGAAAGAGACTTGGTGTTACAGAAATAAAAGAAGAATTTGTCTGCCGCAGCAAATCGTATGAAGCAATTGGCGGATACAAAGAGGAGGGATCTTTCTTTTCAGGATGGTGAATGGGTATACTTGCGTCTCCAACCCTATCGACAACATACGGTGTTTAAACGGTCCGCCCATAAGCTGTCCACCCGTTACTATGGACCATTTCAGATAGAGAAATGTGTTGGACCTGTCGCCTATCGCCTCCAGCTACCAGAGGGTTCTCGAGTTCATAATGTTTTTCATGTTTCTCTCCTCAAAAGACACGTTGGGGTGAACACACCTACATCAGGTTCTTTGCCTCCGATCCGCTCTAATGGGGTTCTGCGTCTTCGACCTCTGCGTGTGCTACAATTTAGAGGACCGGGAACATGGTGGTGAGCTGTTACAGGAAGCTCTTGTCCAGTGGGAAGATTTACCAGATGCGGATGCAACTTGGGAGAAGGTTGATCAACTACGTAAGAGTTTTCCCAACCTGAATCTTGAGGACAAGATTCTTTTCCGGGACGGCGGTAATGATGCACATCCAGTAGCTAAGTCCAGAGAAGCAGAGTATGAGAAGGAGAGTGAAGTTGAACCAAGAAGATCGAACCGGCAGAGAGTGCCAAACCGGAAGTATGATTAAACCAGTTAGTTATTTATTTTCATTTTATCTTTGACTTTCCATTGCACAATAAGAGGAGAATCGGTCATCCTTGTGTTTAGGAACCATCTCTTCCATGATTTCCACTTTCCATGTTCTAAGGAGTTGATACTCCAAGCTTTGTATTTTGCTATTTAAGTATCGTAATACAATGAGAAAAGGTAGACTTCTACCACCAAAACAACTTGTTATTGAGATAATTCTTTGAGTACAATATCTGGGACCATCACATATACAAGAAGTTTTCTATATTTAGGTAAATGATGCACATACTGTATAACTTTCAAAATTCCATTCTAGTCCCTAATACATACGTCTGTATAACTTTCAAATTTTCAATCCAAATATATATATATATATATATATATATATATATATATATGTATATATATATATGTATAATATATGTATATATATATATATACATATATAATTAATCCTTTCAAATAACTTTTAAAAAAATTTCTCTAAAATAGCTTTCAATAAAAAAGAAAAGAAAACTGAAATAGCTTTTTTTTAGTTTAAAAAATTTAATATATATTTTTATTAATTACAAAATTTTAAACCTCACAAATTCAATTACATAACTCTGAATCCTAAGTATATATTAGTTAACCATAAAGGTATAAATTTATATTTACACCTTTTATTAAATTTATTTTGATTATTTCTCATTAAATACTATTTTTTGTTAAAAAAAAGTTATTACCCTATCCTAGAATATTTCTCAAATAAAAACTCTAAAATTCATAAGAAAAAATAAAAGAAAGTTTAATTCCAAAAAAAAAGATAAAAGAAAATAAACTTACTAAGCAACAAGACTAGGTAAAAGAAAATAGAAAAACAAGGAAGAAGCTAACAAGAACCCTAAAGAGATACAACTTGATCCAAACGAAGAGGCTTTTGATATAGTAGCATCCCAACCGTACATCAACGCCCACTGTTGATAGATTCCGTCCTCTCTAGCTTCCCAATGGTTGCCATTATAAACATTAAACACTTTGTAAAGAATATGAATTGTGTGTTGTATTGATTCACAAGAAGAGTTTATATACACGAGAAAGACCTATCTAGCTAAGGACGAAAGCTAAGTAGATAATTACAATCATAATATACATCATTATCCAAAACTACGTATCATTATCTCTATACCCCCTCAAGTTGGCGGGAGACGTCTTGGATCCCCAACTTGGACAACAAGTAAATGAACGTAGGAGTGGGCAGTGCTTTCGTAAGTAAGTTCTGCTGGTTGTTCCTTAGTAGTAATGTGATCAGTAGTAATAAGCTTAGCTTTGACAGCATCACGAACCTGATGACAATCTCGTTCCAAATGCTTCGTACATTCATGAAAAACAGGATTCGCGGCAATGTGAATAGCAGATTTACTGTCACAGAAAAGACGCATAGGCTCGGTGTGTTGAACTTCAAATGATTCCAGAACCTGTTTAACCCATTTAAGTTCACGTAAAGCATAGGCCATTGACCTATATTCCGCTTCGGCAGAGGATGCTGCAACGACATCCTGCTTCTTAGTCTTCCACGTGACAGGTGAGTTACCAGGAAGCACCACATAAGCACTTAGAGAGCACCGAGAGAGAGGACAAGATCCCCAGTCAGCATCACAGAAAGCTGTTACTCGTAAATCAGAATCTGCGCGAAGAAGTATACCTTGCGAAGGAGAACCCTTAAGGTAGCGAACCACACGTAAAGCGGCGTTCCAGTGAGCTTGCAATGGGTTTTGCATGAATTGAGATAGTATGTGAACGGAGTAGCACAACTCTGGGCGCGTAAAGGTAAGATAAATCAGTCTTCCGACGAGACGTCTATAGGCTTTGACATCGGAAACAGGGTGACCGACAGCTTTTGCAAGCTTATGATTAAGTTCCATAGGAGTAGAAGAAGGCTTGCAACCAAGAAGACCAGTCTCCGTGACGATGTCAAGTACATATTTGCGTTGCGACAGAAATATTCCCTCGGTACTACTAGCCACTTCAATGCCAAGGAAATATTTTAACTTTCCAAGGTCCTTCATGTGGAAGCATTGGCCAAGATAATTCTTAAATTTTTGGAGAGTAGATATGTCATTGCAGGCTATAACAAAGTCGTCAACGTAGACAAGGATGTGCAAGTCAATTTTTCCTCGTATAAACGAGAAGTGAGAGTAGTCAGATTGACTTTGCACAAAACCGTAAGAGAGTAAGGCAGTGCTAAGTTTAGAAAACCAGCACCTAGGTGCTTGCTTAAGGCCATAGATAGACTTTCGTAGACGGCCAACTTTAGTAGGATCAGTCCCTTGGAATCCAGGAGGTAGTCGCATGTAAACCTCTTCCTCTAAATCACCGTGTAGAAACGCATTGTGAACGTCCATTTGATGGACTTCCCACTTCTTTGCAGCCGCAACTTGCAGAAGTATACGAACAGTAGAAGGCTTTGCAACAGGAGCAAAGGTTTCCTTGTAATCGAGGCCCTCTTCCTGTCTGTTTCCGCAAGCAACCAGCCGGGATTTATGACGAGAGATCGTGCCATTGGAATGATATTTATTTTTGTAAACCCACATGCTGTTAATGCACTTCTTGCCTGGAGGAAGAGTAGTCACCTCCCAAGTACCATTTTGTATATGAGCAGCAAGTTCATCACACATAGATTTGCGCCAAACTTCATCTCGTATTGCTTCATTATAGGAACAAGGTTCAACCGAAGCAGTAACCGCTGCAACAAAAGCCTTATGGCTAGCCGAGAAGGTTACATCAGACAGAAAATTGGATATAGGGTATAGTGTATTACCTGGAGTCGTAGTACAAGAACCATCATCGGAGACAGGTGTAGAGAGAGAAGAGTGTGTATTATCAGTAGAGACAGCATTAACAACATAGTTCTTAAGAAGAACTGACGGTTGACGTTGACGATGACCACGACCAAGAATTTGAGGAAGACCCGGCGAGGAAACTTCAGCAGGAGGTAAGGGTGAGTGTTGTTGAGAATTAGGGGAAGAAGGTGTTGTAGTGGTAGAAGTAGTAGGAATCACAGACGTAGGAACTGAAACAATAGGAGAAGAAACAGAGGTCATATGATCATGTTGTGGCGGTTCCGAAGACGAAGCATGCGGAGAAGGAGGTGTAGGAGGTATTATGGGTGTAGGAGGAGTAACTATCGTAGTGGTTAAGGGCGTAGTAGTAGGTAATGACGACGGAAGAAGCCAATCATCAAAGACGCCATCTTCTTGAGCAAGTGGAGGAGAAACATGTTCTTGATCACTATAACCATGAAACTCTGTTTTAACAAACGTGACATCCCGGCTTGTAAAGAACTCATTTGTTTCCAAGTCATAAACGTTCCATGCCTTTTTCCCATAAGGGTAGCCCACAAAAAGACAACGACGACTGCGAGAACTGAATTCGTCTTTTGTTCGAGATCGATTATGTGCATAGCACAAGCAACCAAAGACACGAAGAGCACCATAGTTTGGTGGTGAACCGTATAGGACCTCGTAAGGAGATTTTCCTCGAAGCAACCGAGTCGGTGTCCTATTGATTAGGTGAGCTGCAATAAGAACACTCTGACCCTAGAAGCTTACAGGAAGACGTGCTTGAAAGAGACATGCTCGTGCTACGTTTAAGATGTGTCGATGTTTTCGTTCGACACGACCATTCTGCTGAGGCGTATCGACGCATGAAGTCTGTAACTGAATCCCTTGTGTCCGAAAGTATGATTTAAGGACCATATATTCAGTCCCATTATCCGTCCGAACTTTCTTGACTGATTTTCCGAATTGTCGAACACTCATAGCACATAAATTTTGTATCAAGTTAGAAACTTCCGACTTCTCAAGCATTAAATGAATCCATACTGCTCTTGAGAAGTCGTCGACAATGGTTAGAAAATAAACAGCCCCACATGAAGCAGGAGTTCGATAGGGACCCCAGACATCGCAGTGAATTAAGGCAAAAGGTTCTGATGCTTTATTAATACTTTCTTGAAAACAATCACGAGTTTGTTTAGCACGAAAACAAATATCACACGGACTTGTGTGTTCAAAATCAAACTGAAAACTGTCTAAAGCCGGTAAATTAGATAACACTTGGTAAGAAGGATGTCCAAGTCGCCGATGCCAAAGAACTGAAGAAGATGATTTGTCTGCGCCAGTACGATGAGCTCGAGCAACTGTAACACCCGTAAAGTAATACACACCCTCTCGTTCCTCACCTGCTCCAATCAGGGTCCTCGTAAAACGGTCCTGTAAAACACATAGAGTATCAGTAAAGATAGCAATACAACTCGTTTGTCTGAGAAGTTTAGAAACAGAGATCAAAGTGCAATCAAAATCCAGAACGTATAGAACATCAAGTAACGAATAGTCGGAGCTAAGTCGTAGTGTTCCCGATTTTGTTGCTCGAGATGCATGACCATTCGGAAATTTTACTGATGAAGGAAGTATATCATGTATATCATGTAACAATCGTATATCACCAGTCATGTGGTGAGAGGTGCCTGTATCAATAATAACGTATGTTAATTTAGTTTTACCAGACATGTTATCGGTAGAAAGCTGAGATTGTTGATTTTGTAGAAGTGCAGTAAGGGAGGTGATTTGTTCCGAGGAGGCTATAGCATTGCCTGAGAACGTATTTGCTGCAGGACGAGAAGAGTTGGAGCAACCACGACCCCTTCCTGAGTTGTTGGAACGACCACCACGACTTCGTTGATTGGAAGAACGTTGTTGTTGTTCATTAAACCAGTCGGGATACCCATGAAGAAGAAAACACTCAGAGAATTGATGACCTTTGCGGTTGCAGTGAGTGCAGAATCTGTTTGGATCACGATTCCGGTTCGTAGTAGCAGCAGCAGAGAGAACAGGTGAAGACGTCGGAGTAGTCTCTGTTTTAACAGAGAAGCCGATGATGTCATGTTTCAACTCAGAAGAACGAGTAGTAATAATCGTCTGTTCGGCTCGTATAACTCGAGAATATACCGAATTAAGATCAGGAAGCGGATCTTCATC
The DNA here is from genome assembly GCA_905132765.1 of Moricandia arvensis. Lineage (NCBI taxonomy): Eukaryota > Viridiplantae > Streptophyta > Magnoliopsida > Brassicales > Brassicaceae > Moricandia > Moricandia arvensis. The sequence goes on along the minus strand of CAJHQP010000204.1, from coordinate 233,380 downwards.
GATGATTTGAGAACGGATTGAGCTAAAGCGAGATGTATCAAGTCCAAACAAGAACTTATGAACTCTGGCTTCTTATTTTTCCTTCTCAATTGCAGATGAAGCAGCACACGTACATGTTTGTGTAGATTGAAAATTTTGTAACTCCTCCCACAATTTAGAAAGACGACCATAATATTGCAAGACTGTATCGCCGTTTTGTTTACAATTTGTGATGTCGTCTTGTAGAAGATGCTTACGAAATCCGTTTGTAACAGAGAATCGACGTTTAAGCGATTCCCAAAGTTGATAAGCATCGGGTACGTGACTAACAGTAGAACGAACAGTAGGATCGATGGAAGTTCGAATCCAACCAACGATCATAGAATTCGCAGAGGTCCACCGAGCAAGATCTGGGTTCGTCAAAGGTTTTGGAATGGAACCATCAATGAAACCAATCTTCTGTTTTGCTTGAAGAGAGTTCCAAAATTCAGTTGCCCATTCGGAATAGTTGTCTCCTTTGAGAATTACAGGTGTAATTAACGATCCTGGATTGTCGGAGGGATGAAGAGTATATGGTGTTTCAGGAATAGATGAGATCATGAGACCAGTAGAAGTAGACGTAGTAGGGCCTGTCGTAGAAGACGTATGTGTAGCAGCCGTAGGAGATGTATGAGAACTAGGAGAATCCATGATTGACTTTGTTCAACCACGAAGAAATTTGCAGAGATAGGTCGTAGAAAGATTTAGGTAAAAGATCGATTTTGCTCTGATACCATGTAAAGAATATGAATTGTGTGTTGTATTGATTCACAAGAAGAGTTTATATACATGAGAAAGACCTATCTAGCTAAGGACGAAAGCTAAGTAGATAATTACAATCATAATATACATCATTATCCAAAACTACGTATCATTATCTCTATACCAATGGTTGCCATTATAAACATTAAACACTTGGTGATGCTTGAAACCATGTCCTTGCCATACATGACACCATATATGATTGTTTTCGTGATAAGGAAAATCTAAATCATAATGAAGTTTATAAAGCAAGTTGTAGAATCCTGTAGAATGCACCTTATGGTATCCCATATCTTTGTGCGCGGACTTGCAATGGACTATGAGGTCCTTTTGGTTTTGCAGGGAGTTTCTGATCCACACGTTTCCTGTGGCCGACAAGGCTGTGTCACTCATCATCATGATCATGACACTAAATACCAAAACAAAACGGAGAAACCATAGATGATTCATCGACATCTCTTTGTTTTTGAACTAAGCTTGACTTCTTTTTTTTTTGCTGTGAGAGTTTTCTGATTTTAAACGAAGATCAGATGGAGAACCTGCGAAAGATGAACAATTTATTGGTAGAATGTTCGAAGTTATTCTTAGTTTGTTATATCTTCATCATATATAGAGTACTCTAGAAGCCATAGTCCTACGAGTTTTGGGAACACCAAAGTAATAATAATATTATCTTAGTTAAGGATAATTCTGAAAAACTAGAATTACAACTGTTGTAAATCAAAGAGAGAAAGAAAGGAATTTCGTGTATTGTATTGTGTATTGTGAATATTCATAAAGCTTATAGATTCTTTTTAAATAGGGATTACAAAGAGATAATCCAATATGAATAAGTATTATCATAAGTTTTAAACCAACAAGGAATAGGTTTCCTAATCCTATATGAAATATGTTTCCTATCCATCTAAACCTAAACCAATTGTCCATAGACTTTGTCGTTGGATTGGATGGACTGGCCGACTATGGTCGGTCCGATTATGACAATCCACAATATGGTTCATAACACTCCCCTTTGGATATCATAACCATGTAATACGCCCTAGATGTTGCCTCACCAAAACATTTGACCACGAAAAACCCAATGGGATAAAACCATGGTTAAGGAAAAAGAGTACAACGCGTATTACTTCCCCTGTTTTGTACCTCACTGAAGATCTTTCAATCTTCGCATTCCAATCTGATGTATTAGCTTCTTCCAGTCGTTTTACTCAGTTTCCCCCTTAGCAGGCACTCGCCTTGTAACAGACCAGATCGAACCAGGCTACACTGGATCCACCATCAAACTGAACGAAGTGTAGTTTCCCATGATCGCGACCATCTTTCTTGTCCATAACCGCTGAACGTCCAGTCCTACTCGCGATTCTTCAGTACACGGCTCCATCTTAAATATACCAGGCCGATAAGTCACTCAGATGTGTTTTTTTGTCGTCAACCATTCCAACTAGAGTCTCGACCAACTTCCAGTTCACTCGATCCTTCTGAAATGTTTCACGACCAAAAATTCCAATTGTGATCCTCTGAAGCTATTGCAACTCATGGTTTCTCCATCTGAGCACTTTGATTTCCTCGACCAAAATCATCCCTTAGATAGGTTATTACACCGACTGTCCATGTTAATCATTACTTCGATCTCGAATGCCAACACAATAGGATCAAAATCCAATGATGTTATCACATGCTCTGATACGAATTTGGGCTAATGTTGTTGTGATGGTTCGTTTCATGGATTGCTAAAATATTGCATAACCTGTCTGAGATCTAATAGATAACTTGCATCAGCAAAACCAATTAAACACTTAACCACTCTTTGGGTTATTTAGTATAAAATTGATTAGTATATAAAAATAAACCAAAATCTTTTGTTCCCTTGTAACTAACGAAGTATATGTTTTAATCATGTTCCAGTGCCTTATGGTTATACATGAGCTAAATCTAGACAATAGATTCACGGAAAAACATATGTCTGATCGAGTGCAGCTCGCCAGATACATTAAAGCTTATATGGCACTTAGATATGGCATTTCTGGACCAAGGACCTTTTCATCGTCCTTCTTTGGACCAAAAGGGTCGGCGTCCGGACCAAAGGACCTCACGACCATGGGGATCGACAATGGGTGAGACTGGCCCATGTTGAATCTTTTGAGTACCTTTTCTGTATATGCCATTTGATGCACAAGGATTTCATCTTTTATGTACTCAAGTTGTAACCCCAAAATAATTTTTTCCCCAAGGTCTTTCATTTCAATTTTTTTTTAAGATATTCGACCGTTTGAGGAAATTTCTCTAGAGGTTCCTAGGCTATTCAGATCAACTTTAGACAATGTTGTTCTCGAGAACTAGCTTTATCTTTAAGCTCAATACCCTTTGGTACATTCATGTATATCTCATTATCCAGTGGACCATATAAATATGCAGTTACTAGATCCATTAACTGCAAGTCTAATTTCTCTTTTATAGCCAGACTTATTAGGAATCTAACAGTAGTTGCATGCAACACATGGGAGTATGTCTCCTCATAATCTATTCAGGGTCTCTTGCGAGAATCCTTGTGCAACAAGCCGTGCTTTATATCTCACGATTTCTTTCCCTCACAAAGACCCATTTATATCCACTGGTTTAATATCATAAGGTGTCCTTATTATTGGACCCAAACAAATTTCTCTTCTTTAGAGAGTTTACCTCCACGTCTACAGCTTCTTTTCATTTAAGCCAATCTGATCTTTGAGTGCACTCTATTATTGACGTGGGTTCATGATCCTTGTTTATATTCATAAGTGCTACCTTGTATGCAAATAAATCATCTATGTCGACATCTCTTTATGTTCCAATGTATTCCAGACATGATATAATCGATTACAATCTCATTTTTATCAGGACCATTAGTACCCTGAAGCTCGGCGTCCCAAGCCTCAGTGTTTGGTACCTTAGAGTCGGCCGACCTAATGTCCATGTATGTGGTTTCCTCGACCTCGGATTTGTTTTCATTCTCTGCACCTTTCTTTTGTTTCCTAGGATTCTTATCTTTGGAACCTATCGGTCTACCACGTTTCAAATGTTGTCCAAACTCTTGTAGCAACTTGATTATGTCCTTCTTGGACATCAATTTGTATTGGTGCATTACAAGCTGGTATATATGACTTAGTCACTTTCTTTAAGTCAGCAAATGTGTCTGGCAATCAATTAGCTAGATTTTGTAAATGTATAATCTTTGGACGTCTAAATCACATTCTTTAGTCCGAGGATCTTGCCAAGACAATGATGGTTGATTCCATTCTATTTCTTTTACCAACTTATTATCTCCCTCCTAATGTTGGATAGTCAGATTTATTAAAATGACAATCCGTGTACCTAGCCTTAAATAGATCACCCGTAATCGGCTCTAGGTACTTAAGAATCGTGGGAGATTCATATCCAACATATGCCCCCATCCTCCTTTGAGGTCCCATCTTATTTCTCTGTGGTGGAGCAATTGACACATCCAAATGTCTTTAGATGGGATATGTCTGGCTCATGACCTATGATTTGATTGAGATGGGGAGTATCTATGATCACTAGATGGTTTGATGCGTATCAATCTATGTTGCATGTAAAACTGCATGTCCCCAAGCTTAGTTTTGACCTCATGTGGTCGAACCAACCATGGCCGAACGCCATTTTCGGACCTGACTTGGTCGACTCTATTATGGTCGAACCTACTATGGCCGGACCTGACCTGGTCTCTGCTGAACCTCATGAGTAATGGTCTATTAATGCGTTTAATAAAAGATTCGGCTAAGCCGTTTTATGCATGGACATGCCACACTTATGTTCCACACTTGCCCCCATGAACATACTATAATCATTGAACGCTTGGGACATGGATTCACCAGTTTATTTTAGACGTATAGTCTTTAAAAGAAAATCTGAAAATTGGCTCTTAGCGGATTTACTGGTGATGGCCTAATGAGTTTCCCTTGTGTACATGCTACACACGTGAGATTCTTCGGGATAAATCTTCATTCTTTCAATGTGTGCCATTATCAATTTATGCATCATATTTGGATTGGGATGGCCAAGCCGGTCATGCCATAAAGTGAAATTCTCAGTAAACCTTTTGTTCACTTTGGCATCTAGCCTCTATCATACTGATCTTGGCATAGTAAAGACAAGTAAAGAATGCATGTATAGCCTCGACCACTTTCTTATGGCCTTGGACGTATTTCTATGTCTGAAAGAACTCTTTGTTTCTTTCGCCCATTGTTTCTATCTGGAAACCATTCATTCTTAACTCAATAGGCTTCTCAGGGTGAATATAAAGCATCAGATATCTCTAGATGTGTGCCCTTTAGGCAATAATATCCATGCCTGGCTGTGGTCCTAAATTAGGCAATCTGAGTTTTCATATTCCATAAGATCATCTTGTTCATAATAAAAATCATCTTCCCCATTTTGATGGACCAAATGGACTTCTGGATTCTTCCCTTTTTGGCTCTCTTGATAGAGGTCACAAAAATGTCTGGGAGTCCTATATGTCTTAGCCCAATAGTTTTCCATTTCACACCTATGGCACACTGATTTGTGGTCAAGTGTTGTGGTTTAGAAATACCACAGCTTCCTCGTCCTCGACCATGGACAAAATTGGGTCCACGACCACGGTGGTTCCCACGGCCATGACCCGAGTTGTAAACCTTGACCATATAAATTGTTAGCGGTCACGACCATATGAATTAGGCAAGGGGAAGTTCTGTTTTGGAAATACCACGGCTTCTACCTCGACCACGACCTGAATGTGATTGATATCCACAGCCACGTACATAGTGGTTCGGTCAACCACGGCTTACATTATAGTGGCCTCAACCACGTCCTTGCCATCGACCACGGCCGTGACCATAATGGTTCCTTTGGCTGTGTGGTTTTGTTATGGACGTGGTTAGATTTCTTTCTTTGCCGTTGCAGACACATTGGTTTCAGGTAGTGGGGTTGATCTAAGAGGTCTCAATTCACTGTTTATTATTAACGGTTCATTATTTTGCTCAGCTAGCAAAAGACATGAGATCAGTTTTGTATATGTGGTAAAGCCTTTTTCACGATATTGTTGTTGTAACAACACATTACTTGTGTGGAAGGTGGAAAATGTCTTTTTTAATATATCCTTATATGTTATATCCTCACCACACAATTTCAGTTTAGAAACTATCTTAAATAGGGCTGAGTTATATTCGTCCACAGACTTATAGTCCTAGATCCTGAGATTCATCCAATCATATATAGCCTTTGGTAATGACACCCTTCTTTGGTGATCATATCTAGTTTTCAATTCTGTCCAAAGGTCTAAGGGATTCTCTATAGTCAAATACTGATCTTTGAGATTCTCAACAAGATGATGGCGAATTATTAATATTGCCTTGTATCTATCTTTCTCAGTGGCATTATTGCCTTCTGTGATACATTTCACAAAGTCCTTTTGACTTTAGGATAATCTTTGTATCCAATGTCCACTGTAAATAATTATCTCCAGAGAGATTTGGGCTGCATATATGATTTTCGACATCTAAAATCATATGTTCTATACTTTAGGTCTAAATTTTTTATGACCATGCAATCAAGTCATTCGACCAAAGCATTCATAATAAGTGATTTCTATATGTTCATGCAAGCCTAGTATTCGTGATCTATATGTGCATGTAACCTCAAGCAATCAGATCATGCAAAGATCATAATATATTCTAGGTGGTTGAATTCTATAGCAAGGTGATTGATTTCAATCTCAAAGCATTCAATCAATAATTCGACCAAGTTAGGGTTTCGATTCAGGATTAGGTTTAATCAATCTAGCATTCTAACTCACAAATCATTCAATAAGATCAATCAATATAATCAATCAATGATTAGGTTTTCAGATTTTAGGGATTAACATATGTGGATTAGGTATAGGTTTAGAATTAGGGTTAGTTACCTAATCAACCTAGCAATCGCCTAGGGTTAGATCATGAATCAAAAAAATCAATCTAATCAACCTAACAATTGGATTAAGAACCTCAAGACAATCGGATCAGCAAGGTTCAAACAAGTAGTTTAAGATTTTAGAGTTTTAGAAATCGGTTAGGTTCTTATGTCAAGATGGATCAATCAATCTAGAAAGCAATCCTAAATCAGCCAAAACAATTAGCAAGCAACCTCTATTCTTAAAACAATCAATCAAAACAATCAAAAGCTTTTAGGGTTTTGGTTTGCACATCATTAGTATTCTCGATTAGGGGTTTTATCAGAGCAATCAACCATGTATAGCAATCAATATATCCAGTAACCTAGCAATCTTTCTAAGTTCCTTTAATCGGTTTTAGTTTTTAGTTTTGATCATAGGTTCATTCGATTGGGGTTTTAAGATATTAGGGTTCATCGAGTTTACATTTTCTTCTATCGGGTTTGAATGGACCTCCGTTTGATCGGATGCACGGACGGGCTGATTCTCGGTCTGGAATAGGCTTGATATTCGCGGATTAGGGTCGTCTAGAAGGCTTGATTGTATGGAGGTTTTGAATCGAATCAAAGGTATGAGTTTTGATGATTCACGAGCAAGTATTGATCGATGGGGATTTGGGGTTTATGTCAAAAATTTAGCTTAGGGTTTAGGGAGCAAACTCGTGTTGATAACGTGTTGTAAATCAGAGGGAGAAAGAGAGGAATTTCGTTTATTGTATTGTGTATTCTGAATATGCATAAAGCTTACAAGGGGTTCCCTTTATATAGGGATTACAAAGAGATAATTCAACATGGATAAGGATAGACATAAGTCCTAAACCAACAAGGAATAGGTTTCCTAATCCTATATGAAATAGGTTTCCTATCCGTCTAAACCTAAACCAATATGCAATAAGTTTAGTAAATCCATTATCCATAGACTTTGTGGTCGTACCGGATGGACTGACCGACTATGGTCGATCTGGTTATGACAATCCACAATATGGTTCATAACAACAACTAGTTTATAATGATGATTTTGTTGTTGTTCAGTCCTATACTAGTTTTTTAGGAAACGTCAAAGTGACATAACTCTTTATCGAATCAAATAAGTTGTACAAAATAGTCTCATGTTCAGAATATTATAACGTCTTTACATTTTTTTGTATTATTTTTTAGATTTATTAAAAAATTGGTATTGGATGAATTAGTTCGTGTCATTTATATGTTAGTTTAGATCATTTTATTTGTAATGGACACTAGGGATAACTAATCTATATTTAGAGTTTATATCTGAGAAGTAGAATTTCAAATTTTAATAAATAGAATAAATACTTATATACTTACAATTTTAAAATGAAAATTTTAAATATTTTCAAAAAGAATTTTCAAATTTCAAAAAAAAAAAATAGAAAAGAAATATCAAAAGATTTTTTTTGGAAAAAAGCAATTAGAAAAATTCAAATTCATATGACAAAAGGAGCTTGAATTCTTTTTTTGTCAACCAAACGATTATATTAAAACTAAAAGTTTTAAGTGATTACATCCAGAACTATGCTCAACAGTAACAAGATAGTCACCAGAGAGATTCTACACGGTTTGATGAACACCATAAACCAGAACAAAACAACATAACAAGAGACAACAAAGTTAACGAGAGATACTTGCTTGATAAGAGGAAAACCGTGGGAAATCATCAGAGGCATCTCTAAATAGGTTACTTCCACGAGCATGAAATAGTCGGAATTGATGTTGATTAAACGAAAAGGAAAAGTTTGGAAGGAGACGGAACAAGCAAGAACAACTTTAGCTTCGACGAGGCTCCTCAAAGAGACTAGGTGAATCTCAAGATAAACAGAGTATAAGGATCCTGAATTTGACGCTGACGAACAAATTGGACGGACCTTGAAACCGAATAGTACTAGTGACAAAAACATAGCTATTACAAATTCTGTCGACGTCTGATTGTTGGACAAATAGTGGTCTCAAATTAAGCACAACATCAAGGCTTTGGGCTTGGTGAACCCTGATCGTATCAGTTGAACAATCCAATAAAAGAGATAGCTTCACCTTTATGGAGACTCTAAAAATATTGTAGATTGGTGGTGAAATGGACATTGAACTCAATCCTACACTTCGGACCTCGGCATTAATGTGCTGGGACCAGCAAGGTATTACCAAAATACATCTGACCAATCAAACCACATATTCAATCAACTTGAAAGAGCTTGAGTCATCGTTGGGTGAAGGAAAGAGAGCATCAAGTGGTGGCGGTATAAACACTCCAGATCAGCCTATATTCAATGCTAGATGGATTCTTGGAGTTTCCTTTCGGTTTGGTGGGGGCGGTAACACGGTACATGGGAGGAGCAAGCACACATTTCACAAAATATCTTCCTAGGTGAGAACAAAGATAGACTTGCAGTGGTGAAACCCTTGCAGTAGGCGAAGATGAGGTTGGATCTGGTCAATGTAGCTTTACTCCATGGATATACTTGCAGTGGTGAAACCCTTGCAGTAGGCGAAGATATGGTTGGATCTCGTCAATGTAGCTTTACTCCATGGATACCCTTAAGAGCTGGGGCTGTCTCGTTGTCGGATGAAATAGTTACAAGAGGAAGACCGGCCAGACAGCTGGTGAAGCTTGGTGAGTTACAGAAGCGGGAAGTGGTGAAAAACAACGGACGTGGTCAGGGGGTAGAGCAGAGGAAGCGATGATGAAGACTCGAACTTGAGTGATGCGGCGGAGAGAGCTAAGATGAGGAGAAGAGAGACTAGCAGAGGAGACAGTAGGCTTTGAGAAGGTGTTTGATGTCGACTGAGAAACCTTCAGCTAAGGAGCAGTAGAAGAGATGAGAAGAGAGTCTGGTGCGTGTGGTGGATCCGGCGGTTGAGGAGGTTGTCGCTGCTCCAGAGAAATAAGGTCTGGAGGCTCTGGCTCGTGGGGTAGCAAAGGAGGCTCGTGTGTTCCTGTTCTTTGAGTTCTTAAGACCTTTTCATCTCCCGGTGAAACAGTTTTCCGGCTTGAACCAAGTGGGATCCCGAGAATGAGAATCATAGCTTCTTAGAGTGAAGAATGAACGGAGACCACCTTGCGCTGTGACTCCATTGAGGTTGGAAGTGGCTCTGCAACATGCCTTGGTTTGTGTGCTAGAGAGAAAAGTCTCTAGGACGAACTAAAAAGAGCTTGAATTCAAATACTATATTTTATTTTTCATTTAAATAATTGTTTATATTGATATTGTCAGGTTTTATCAACCTATGTCCAATTTTTTATTTTCCGATTAGTATAGTATTATACACTTTGGATCTTTAAGGTTGAGCCACATGAATTTATTTTTGGATTGCTTCCCAAAAGACATTGTATTAATTAGACTTGAATATCTCTTTATATATTAAATACTCTTTGTCTAAACTTTCAATTTGAGATTTTGTTTGATATCTCACATTCTCCCCCTCAAACTAACGACCACAATCATCTCGTGTGTTTTTCCTCTAGCGAATCATCTTGACACCACCTTGCACTAGTAATAATATAGTTACTTCTGACTAGTTTCTGCTACAAACCTCTTCTTCTAACCTAAATTGTCTCATTCGTACTAGAAGGGTATCTTAATCTTCTTGCATATCCTTCGTGATGTCGTTATGATACCAATTGCTAGGTTTTATCAAGCCCATGTCCAACTCTTTATTGTCTGATTAGTACGATATTGTCCACTTTATACTTTTGAGGTTGGCCCGCATGAATTTACTTTTGGATTCATTCCCAAAAAATTTCATACTAATTAGAGTTTAACATCTCTTTATATATTAGACAATCATTGTCTAAACTTACAATGTGAGACTTTATTTAATATCTCACGGATATATCTATAAAGAAGGGTAATTTAATCTTGTTTTCTCTTTGCTATTCCCTAGCTCCTCTTTCCAGTGGTGAGATGGTCGACGATTCTGAGTCCGTTTGAAGATCCTAACTATGCTCTGACCGTGACGGTATATGGCTAGTCAAGGTGTTGGTGGTCCTATGGAACGGCGGCGAGTTAAGGGAGGAAATAGCTCTAGGAAGATTCGGCGCTTAGGGTTTGTTGGATGAGGTCGATGTTTCGTTTTACCCTTTGATGTCGACTCCCAACAACGACGTGGCGGCGCAGAGCTTTCATTTGTCTCTGTTCTTGGGGATCTGGAAGCCGGACTGGTGGGAAGGCTTAATGCTCAGATCCAGAAAAAGAGGGGCATGTGCGGTGGCGAGTGAAGCAGATCCGAGCTATAGTGGTGCTTCAGTCATCCTTTTTCCCAAGTGAACTTTGAAGTTCCCACGCTTTGGAGGCGTACTCCGAGACCAAATGGTGGACGTGTGTTGGCCTGATGGGCTATGGATGTGTGTGTGTTTTTTGTCTCTGCAACCAAGAATGATTGTCTATGGTTCTTCAGGAGGCTGGAAAGAAAGAGTTTTACTCAGACAACAAAGCTATGACAACGACGAGATAGCTCCTTGCAGAAGAAGTTGCTTCTCTATTTCTCAGAGACCAAGCATGAAGAGGCTCAACTCCGAGACCAAATGGTGGACGTGTGTTGGCCTGATGGGCTATGGATGTGTGTGTGTGTTTTGTCTCCGCAACCAAGAATGATTCTCTATGGTTCTTCAGGAGGCTGGAAAGAAAGGGTTTTACTCAGACAACAAAGCTATGACAACGGCGAGATGGCTCCTTGCATAAGAAGTTGCTTTTCTAGTTCTCAGAGACTAAGCGTGAAGAGGCTCAACTCCTTTGTTTGGTCAACAGAAGTTTTTGAGGTCTTGGTGGTTTCACATTTTGAGGCAAATCATTTACAGTCCAGCGGTTATAGACAAATTCAGTAGATTTACCTCGTCTTCGATGTGGCAGGGATTAAAGCTCAATCGTATTTGATGCCAAAACTTCAACCCGATTTTCTCGGTGGGTGGCCGGTCAAGAGGAATCCGAAAGCTTTGGTTACGTATTGTCGGAGTGTTGATCTCTACTTTACCTGCAAGATGCAAACTGTTTGTTCTTTGCTAGTATGAGTATCTGAACTGAGGATAAAGCACCTCTTGGTGTGGATGCAGTTTGATCATGTATTCACTCATATTTTCGGCACTAACTGCTGCGAGCTGTCATTTGAATTCTCTTAACTAGCTTTGTAATCTTGCTTTATAGTGGTAGAATTAAGAGGTGTAAGAGACAGGTCATTTTGAGTCGTAGAGTAATCTTGTTCTCATTATGGTTGAAAGGGTAAGAGGATGTTTCAATTAGGTAGCATAGGATCTAATGAAATGTTCCTAGGTGATACTAGATTGCTCCTTGTCCTTCTGGTTGAATTCTTGTGAGGTTCAATCCTTGTATTTCAATCTTTGGTTAATAACTCAGCTTAAAGGATATAAACTCGAGCACAACTAAGAAGCTTTTGATAAAAAAAATCAATCAAACTGAGGAATAAAAAAAACTCACTCTTCTCTTACTCTTTGTGAAGACGTCGTCACTTTGCTCCCCCTGCTCCGGTCCGGTGGAAGTCAGTACCAGATGCTAAATCTTCGCTCCTCTCTCCTTTCCCTTCCACCTCCTTTTCAATAGGCTAACGTGTCTGGTTTCGTCGGAACCCAAAATCCTACATCTGCTTGCGAGGATTAAAGGTCGTCCATTCCTGGTGCTTCTTAGAGCGTTTGGCTTAGGGAGGGTTGGCTTTTAGGACTGAAAGCTTCGTCAGATTTGATTTTCCCTTGCCAAATCTCCGGTGATACTTTCACGACGGCGGGAGGAGCCTCATATACCATGGATCTACCTTCTTCCAAAGCAGGGTGGTCTTTTTTTTTATGGTGGTGTGAGACGGTGTTTCTGATTTGGTGTTTCGTTGAGGGTGACCACTTGCATTCGCCTGGGAAGGTTCTCGTGGGATTGTTTCTCTACGAGGAGCGTACAGATGCTCTCCATCTTCGTGTGTTGGTGGGGATCTCTTGATGATGTGTGTAGTCTAGTCGCCTGACGGGAGCAGGCCGTTCGTCTATGGGCCATTGTTGTTCAGATGAATAGCTTCACCTTCTATGTGCTCCCAGTCCCCGGTCACGACATTCCCATGTCAATAAAATTTTGGAGCCATTGGGATGATGTTTAAATTGTATAAGGTCCATAACCTCAAAAGTCTTAATATCCTCTAAAGAGTGAAGGACGCAAGAGACTTTTCCATCGATTCTCGGCGGCAATACGTAGCAAGGTCAATATCTCACGAAGTTTTGCGGCACCTAGGATCAGATTGGCTTTCAAACGAATTGTAGTGCATCTAATCATGTACTAAACTTTCATTCTAGTAATAATATTTATAATTTAACAAAAAAAAAAAAATCTCAGGAAATGGTCAACCGGAAGTGTTTGGCTTTAGTGGTGATACGTAGTGGTTTTTCAATATCCCAGCGTCGGTTTTGGTATCTTGAGCCAACTGACTGTTGAACTCCATTCTCTAAAAAAGTCGTGGACTAGTGTGGTTATGTGGTCGTTGTCAAAGTATGATATTTCCTTCCATTACGGATTCCTCGGTTCCATATCTTTGGCCTAGTGTTCAGATACTAGATGTTTTCATGCTCAAGTGCAGAAATAAAAATTTTAAAATTTAAACTATATTTAAAAATACTTTTTACAGGTTATACTTTTATTATTTTCTTACAATATTTAATTTTAAATTTACATTTAATTATATGTAAAAATTAAATAAATTGAATATTTTTATTTAAAAATTTATTTAATAATACATATGTATATATTTAATATTATTATCTTGAAAATATTTTTATCTATTTATTTGATTAAAATATATTAAATCAAATTCTATAAAATTAAGAGAAGATATATAATTTTTTAAACACAAAACTAAATTGTATTTTTAAAATTTATAGATAATAAAAGAAACTAATGTAATTAGGATTAAAATTTTTTTTTCCAACAAACAACATAAACTCTGAAAAGTTTTTTTAGTCATAAAAATTATATAATTATAAAATTAAATTAAATAATATTTCAAAATTTTAAATTATTATATTATTTATTATTATATTATTAGTTATTTATAAGCTATTATCATATTCTAATAAATTTATTAAAAATATAACATTAAATGTATATTTCTATGTCACAAATAACTCAAAACTTTCTTTCAATTTTAATATGACATGACATTGACAAATCAAGTCTAAACATATACCTTTATATTCAATATGGACATGCGGTTAAAAGTTAGTTGAGCCAGAAAAAAAAGAGAAGCTTTTGATAAAATGAACAGCAAGTCCATGAGATGCTTTTAGAGGAAAATATATTTTACAGCTAACTTAAGAGGCGTAACAGAATCTATGATATAGACATAAACAGTGTTAACACAAATGGACTTAGTCTCGAGAACAGAACACTTCTAAAACACCAATGCTTTCTAATGCTTGAACATCAAACGTGAAATTAACTGAATCCAAAAGGAGACGACATGGAAAAAAAAATAGATTTGAGAATCTGTTTGTTTTCTGCAAAGGACTAATCTTCAGTTTCTTTCAACTCTACTACTTCTACTTCTTTCTGAAGGCAATCTCATATCAAGTGTTGACAGAACTTGTGGCATTGACATTCCTCCTGACACTACGATCTCTGTAGATAAATAATTGACACCCTAAAGATCAGAGATAACACTTCTCAACGTTTTAATGACGAAATCAAATTGATCTTTTCCTTACCTATGCCTTCCCTTACTGAGAGATTTGGTCTGATCACATCCTTTGTACTTACAAGGAACACATCCCCGATGTAAAGGTGATTTGTCGGAACATATACACAGCAAAGCTCCTCTTCATCCGAGTAAGTCTGCAAGGATTTTAAAGTTCTGTTTAGACACCACCATCTTTCCCAGAAAGAAAGGTTAAGAGTTTCTTGTAACAAACCTGGAGAACAAGGGTGGATGTGATGAACCCAAATGCGTATTCACCAATACGTGGATGTCTTATAATGGCGACTTCTTTGAAAGCCTGTGTGTTTTGATCTGGAATAGAATTAAGGGTGAGAAGAAGTCATATATAATCACCAAAAACAGACCAAACCAGAAATTAAGCGAAAGAACGATACCTGGCGAAATGGCAGTACTGATTTGCTTGGAGGCATTGTAGATGTGGCGAACGAATGGCATGCGCTTGATAAACCACTCTCCCAAATTAAGAACCGAAGTCCCCAACCATGACGACATGAACACTCCGACCAAGAAGATAAATGTAATGGACGTGATAAAGCCAAGTCCTGTGAAGCACATTGACACAAAAGGCTGTCATCAAACATTTGTCTTCAACTTTTAAGAGCTATACATGATTTTCTTGGTTTAAATGGCACATGGCGAGGAAAGGCAATAATTGTCTCGCTCTGTATATGAACTATGAAGCAGAAAACGATAATGAAAACCTTTTACACCACGTTATGTTCAAGTATCAGAAGATCACCAAGCCCCAATTTCTTTTAGATTCATTGATAAAGAAGATTAAAACTCTGGCCATTATTAAGCACTCGCGAAATAAACACATAAATAAGTAAAACTATGAATATCTCGAGTGCTTAATCACGGCCTAAGCTTCCATCACAAACCTAGATTGGTTTAAGTAAACGGAGAGACTGAGACATAGAAGGACCAGAGAAGCTTACCAAAAATGTTAATTCCGAGGTGAGCATAGATTGGGGAGAAGAACCCATCAACGAAATGAATAAACCACCAGGTGACATAGAAAGTGATGGCCATAGGAAGCAAGATAACACTGCAGGACGATTCAGGTAGGTAAATACGAAGAAGAAGAAGCATAAAATGAGAATTGAATAGGGGGATAAATGGCAAAAACTAAATCCTTACCACCCAGTCATGAACTTCTTTGAAGCCCAGCTTCTTATCAACTTGTAAAAAGTCTAAAACATCAACACCATTCTCAGTTACACACAGAACACAAAAGCAGATAAACAAAAACAAGAAAAATCAAATCTTCATGCGTCTTTGAAACGAGAACATATCCTACAGTTTCTTACGATCTTGATCAGATCAAAGCTTAAGCTAACTATCGAAAATCCATAGAAATTTGAGCAATTGCGCGATCGAAACCCTAAATCGCAGAACAACCTATAAAACCCTAAGGAGAAGTGATAACCTACATCCTGACCAGCGTGATGAGAAGAAGAAGAAGAGGAAGAGGAGGAAGAGGGTTTAGGTGTAGAATCATCGTCATCTTCGCCGCCGGAATGAGCAACGGGAATGAGAAGCTCGCGATCTCTGTTAGCCATCACGATCCCGGGTTTCGCGTCTCCCATAAACAGAGAAGCAAAAAATCAACAATCGAAGAAAGGTCAAAGATTCAACTGAGCAACACAAAGCTGACTCTCTCTCTCTCTCTAATTCGACGGTCAGAGAGAAGGTGAGAAGCTATCTGTTTCCAGTCTGTTTCGCAAATTTGTTATTATCTTTTTATTTTTATTATTTTTGAAGGAGAAACATATACAATGTCTCTAATCTTTTTTATTAAAAGACAAAATGTCTGTAATCATTTAAATTACTATTCGGAAACAATCAAGTAACTGCCAATTAACACAAACAAAATCTCTTCTCTTATAGAGAGAGATAATTTTTTTTCTTGGTTTCTTAAGCCTGGCAGAAATCGGATACTTAGAGCATCCACATCAATGAATCCCTCTTTGGAGTTCAAGTTTTGAATTTTTTATTATTAATTTTTTTTCTTTTTCTTTTTGATTTTTTTAAAAAAAAAAAAAAATTTAGACCACTCGCGGGCCGCCACGTGTCGTGTGGCTCGCGCTACAGTGATGAACCGGGTTCATCCCAGAGGATCTGCAAGAGAGAGGTTCATCACTGTAGCATTATTATATTAATTTTTTTTTGGGAATGCGTGTGAACCTCCCCATTGAACCCTCAGTAGGAATGTTCTTAGTTTTTTTGCCTATCAGATATTTGACTTACCCTGTTTTGCTCCCATTAAGTACTTAATTAGTCAAGTATTTACGAGACAACTTCTCTCATACCCCTAAATGTGAAAAGTTAATCTCTCAAGGACCCAATACTAAACAAAAAGTAAAACGAATTTATTTTAAATTTGTTTAATAATAAAAAGACATAAAACCCATAAGACCTGGTAATACTTACAACTTGAATTTGGATTTTATGATCCAGTTACTCCGACCCGACCCGCATCTAATTATATGCAAACTAAATAACTCGAAAGTATCAAACCGTCTAACCACACTAACCACTCTCCAATATCAAATCTATCGGTTTTAGCAGATCCCTAACCCTAGTTCCCAATTCCCAAATGGAATTGAAATCAACTCTTTCTCATCCCTCTCTCAAATATTGATGAAGACGAGGATGCTGAAATCACTCCGATGAAACAAGGACACTCCAACGAAACTCAATGAAAAAGAAGATGGTAGAAACAATATAGGGTGAAAAGTGGAAGTCAAAAACAACACATGAAGAGGAGAAGAAGGCGAAATCGTCTATGAATAAGGCAAAGGATAAGTTTGTTAGAGTGAAGTTGCTAAGACGGCCTCAACGTCTCTGAAGAAAAAAATTGCGACAATGAAGCAAACGTAAACGATGCCTTTGGACAAGACGGCGACGGACGAGAAAACGAGCGATGTAGTGAAGCCAATAAATGTTCTTGTAGATGTTGTGGCGGCGGTTGCAGCAAGAGACGACTCTGAACTGAGCAAATCTGATCATCTTCAGGCTCTTACCGCTCTTCCGGTGAGTCACAGTGAAAAATCGCAGGGCGATGAAAACGGCGACGGACGAGAAAACGAGCGATGTATTGAAGCCAATAAATGTTCTTGTAGATGTTGTGGTGGCTGTTGAAGCAAGAGACGACTCTGAACTGAGCAAATCTGATAATCTTCAGGCTCTTACCGCTCTTCCGGTGAGTCACAGTGAAAATCGCAAGGCGATGAAACTGACAACAATGAAGAGAAATCGGCTTCTTCCGATGAAGATAATACCGCCTGTGATGAAAACAATGAAGATGATGGCTCTAATGAAAAGAATGAAAACGTTGAGGAAGAAGAAGAATCAAAGGAAGAGGTGGAATCAAAGGAAGAATTGGGAGAGGAAGTAGCAAACAATGTAGAGGAATCTGGTGATGAATCTGGTAATGTTGATGTCTCTACTGGTGATGGTGATGGTGATGTGGGAGAAGTAAGAGAAGATAGTGCCAACAAAGCGAAATACGAGCACGAAAAGGTAACAAATCAACAAATATAATTTGATGCATTGTTTTTTTTTATTTGGTAAAACTATAAAATAGTCATTAACACTTGTGTAATACTAGGAAAACACATGAAAACTAGATAATACTTGAAAACTAGAAAAAATATATTTGGAACTTCTCTTTACTAGTGCTATAACTTAATTAGAACTCAATGTTAGTTGCAGGAATCTGATGGAACTGAGGCAATCGAGGCAATCAAACCAACGAGAATGTTCCTTAAGCCATCTGAGTACAAAAAAATAAAGCTAGGGACAAGGTGTTTGATAGTGAACGTATTTATGACGCTAACCAATCTGAAACCAAAGCTGTCTAACGCGGAGTGGAGCTGGTTTGAGGAGCATTCTCAATTCAGACACATTTTTCACATGAAAAGAGAGAAGAACCACATGGTTCATGGAATGTGAATATTGTTGCTGCTGATTTCCTATAATAGTAAGGAGAGAAAAGTGTGGTTCATTGTCAATGGCATTCCCATCCGGTATGGGCTGAGGGAACATGCTTTGATATAATAGCTAAACTTTCACAACTATTCTCCCGGCTATAAGGAGTGTGGTGGGACAAACACTACAAGAAAACAGGGCATATTCCGACGGAAATTCCGACGGAGTCATATTTCCTCGGAATATTCCGACGGCATTCCGACAAAATTCCGAGGAAACTAAAAAATCGCATTTCCTCGGAATTTCGTCAGCAATTTCCGACGAAATTCCGAGGAAAGTATAATTGTCGGCAAAAACTGAGGACATTCTGAGGAACAGTATTTCGTCGGTTTTATTCCGACGTAATTCCGAGGAATCTATCCGTTAAAAGAGCCGTTGTGGGTAGCCGTTGAATAATTCCGACGAAATTCCGAGGAGTCGTCGGAATTTCGTCGGAAATGCCGGCAGTGTTTCTTCTATAAATACCAGCACCCCTCACCCTCTTCTTTCACTCATTTTTTCATCTTCTAACTCACTTTACACACGAAATATATTCTAAAAATCATGTCTTCTTCAAATTATTATCGCTCTTGGATGGATCGACCTCATATGGATCCTAACACGAGTTTGCTTACGGATGAATATCAAGAAGGTATAACCGAATTCATGGGGCTAATTCAACGACAACCGGAAGCGAAAACGGGTATGTTAAGATGTCCTTGCTCTATTTGTAAAAATAAGAAGGTTATAAAAAAGTGGGATGTTTGGAAACATCTATATTTGAATGGGTTTACACGAAGTTACAAAATTTGGTATCATCATGGAGAAACTGATTATGAATATGGTAGTACTAGCGAACCTCAGACTGCGGATAGGTTAGAAGAACCAATTAGAACGGATGTAGATTATGGTGTAGGTACTGAGCAGATGGTACATGATCATTTTAGAGAGGAAGAATTACCCAATGCAGAAGCTAGGAGATTTTTTGATATGTTGGATGCAGGCAAACAACCTTTGTACGAAGGTTGCAGAGATGGTCATTCGCCTTTATCATCGGCAACAAGACTGATGGGCATTAAAACAGATTATAATTTGGCTGAAGATTGTGTGGATGCGATTGCTGATTTTGTAAAAGGTGTTCTACCAGAAGATAATTTAGCTCCGGGTTCATACTACGAGGTTCAGAAACTTGTTGCTGGTCTTGGTTTATCGTATCAGGTAATAGATGTATGCACCGATAACTGCATGATATATTGGAGGGCGGACGAGAACCGACTTCAGTGCAAATTTTGTGGGAAGGCTCGTTATAGAGATACTAGTGGAAGAGTTCCAGTGCCATACAAAAAGATGTGGTATTTGCCGTTGACAGAAAGGTTGAAGAGATTGTATCAGTCTGAACGCACAGCCCAACCAATGAGATGGCATGCGGAGCATTCAACAGATGGTGAGATTAGACATCCTTCAGATGCAAAAGCTTGGAAGCATTTCCAATCAACATATCCAGAATTCGCATATGAGAGAAGAAATGTCTACCTTGGATTATGTACCGATGGTTTTAGCCCATTTGGCAAGCATGGAAGACAATATTCTCTATGGCCAGTCATTCTTACACCATACAACTTACCGCCAAACTTGTGCTTGCGCCGAGAGTTTTTGTTTCTCTCAATTCTTGTTCCCGGGCCAGAGCATCCAAGGAGATCACTTGATGTGTTTCTTCAGCCACTAATATATGAGTTGCAACAACTATGGGCTCAAGGTGCTGAAACATACGATGTTTCGTGTAAGGAAAACTTTCAAATGCGGGCAGTACTTATGTGGACAATAAGTGATTTTCCAGCATATGGTATGTTATCTGGATGGACAACGCATGGAAGGTTATCATGTCCATATTGTCAAGATAACACAGATGCTTTCCAACTAAAACACGGAAGGAAAACGTGTTGGTTTGACTGTCACAGGAGATTCCTACCACCTGATCATCCATATCGTAGGAGTAGGACTTTGTTTACGAAGAACAAGAAGGTGTTTGATAGTCCACCTCCAGAAATTTGTGGGGCAGATTTGTTGACACAGTTAAGAGATTTTGGTGCAGAAAGGACGCCAGATGTTGGTGGACATGTGCATTATCCAGTAGATGGTGTTGGAGAACTACATAATTGGCACAAGAAGAGTATTTTCTGGGATCTACCATACTGGAAGGATCATCTGCTGCGGCATAATTTAGATGTCATGCATATTGAGAAGAACTTTTTTGACAACATCATGAACACGATCCTTAACGTCCAAGGTAAAACAAAAGATAATTTGAAGTCAAGACTTGATTTAGTCGATATATGTGCTCGTTCCGAACTTCATGTTGATGAGAATGGTAGGGCTCCTGCTCCCATATACCGACTGGATGCAGCAGCAAAAGATGCGTTCTTTGATTGGATTTCAAACGATGTGGAATTTCCAGATGGTTACGCATCTAATTTGCGTAACTGTGTTGACAGAAGAGAAGGAAAGTTTATTGGCTTGAAGAGTCACGATTGCCATGTAATGATGCAGCGCCTCCTTCCGTTTGCCTTCTCGGGACTATTACCACGAAATGTTCATGAAGCAATTGCAGGGATAAGTGCTTTTTTTCCGTGATTTATGCACGAGATCAGTGACTCCAGAAGGTATCCAAAATTTGAAGTCTAACATCCCTGTGATCCAGTGTAACCTCGAGAAGATATTTCCTCCATCATTTTTTGATGTTATGGAACATCTTGTTATCCACTTGGCAAGAGAATTGGAACTTGGTGGTCCTGTGCAGTATAGATGGATGTATGTTTACGAGCGCTATATGTTTCATCTAAAGAAGAAGGTGAAGAATTTAAGCAAGGTGGAAGGATCTATTGTCGCACAGATGATCAATGAAGAAACTTCAAACTTTGCAGAGTACTACTTTCCAGCAGAAGTACAGACAAAAAACCGAAAACCTGCTCGGCATGATGATAGAGGCGAAAAGGCAACATATTATGTTACGGTTCCCGACATCTTCACAGATGTCGGACGACTCAGCGGAAAATCAAAGGATCGTCGACTTACTGAGCAGGAGCACAGTCATTTGCAAACATATCTGCTCACCAACTGCGAAGAAATTCTTCAATATGAGAGGTACATATATAAATATGTTTAACAATTATTATTTTTACAAGTTGTAATTTAAATCTTAATTAATTTTATTTATGTGTACAGGATTTTTATGGCTGAAAAGCGGTTCACTCATAGACACGCAACAGAAGAAGAACTTGAAGAACTGAAGCAGAGAGAATTTGCTGGTTGGATGCATGGTTATGTGAGTACTTTAACCCTTGTATATTAATCAGATGTTATAATAATCCTTAGAATATTGCTATAACATATTTTCTATTAATAGGTGTATGCTGCAATTGCCAGAGGTGAAACATTTGATGATTGGATACGCGAGATGGTATGTGGACCACAACATGTTGTGAAGTCATATCCGAGATTTTGTACTCGAGGATATGCATTCACAACTCAAAAGAGAAGACGTTCAAGTACAACTTATGATGCTGGTGTCTCGTCTGCATCTGGAGATGACGTGTACTACGGGAATATACGCGAAATTTTGGAGATCAAGTATCCGGGCATGGTTGGATTGCGGTGTACGGTTTTCTATTGTGATTGGTACGATAACACTGCAGATCGAGGCGTGAGAACAGATGCATTTGGTGTTACATCAGTACATTCGAGACGAAAGCTGCAATATTATGATCCTTTCATTCTTGCTTCGCAGGCCGATCAGGTAACTATATATATGTCAATTTATTCATAATGATTCTTTGTCTGTATATTATTATTATTACTAATTTACATATAAATTTGTAATATTTTACAGGTTTGCTATATCAAGTATCCTCGAGTTAGGAGCAGAGATGATCCATGGGTTACTGTTACATCACTCAACCCGAGAGGGCGAGTTCAGGGAAGTTCTGATCAAGATCCACTACAACCAAGCACATCCGGAAACTTAAATGCAGCTGAAGATTTAGCAAACGCTGAGTTGGTAGTCGATTTAACCGACTTTGGAGAGGAAGCTGTAGTTCACGAAGAGGATGAACCTGTGATTGGAGAATTTCACCAAGATTCAGATTCAGATTCATCCGGTGATGACTCGGAATCTGAATAGAAACCACGTCACGGGTTTTTTTTTTTTTTTTTTTTTTAGTTTTTCCGAGGAAATTCCGAGGAAATAAGGGGTAGTCCTCGGAATTTCCTCGGAAACTACCTTTGTACATTTCGGATTTGGGGTTTAGTTTTAGTGGCAAAAGTTTCCTCGGAATTTCCTCGGCCATTTCCGAGGAAATTCCGAGGAAATAAGGGGTAGTCCTCGGAATTTCCTCGGAAACTACCTTTGTACATTTCGGATTTGGGGTTTAGTTTTCGTGGCAAAAGTTTCCTCGGAATTTCCTCGGCCATTTCCGAGGAAATTCCGAGGAAACGGAGAGTATCCTCGGAATTGCCTCGGAAATGTCCGAGGAAATTCCGAGGAAAATGGATAATTTGAACCGAAAACATCGTTCTACGATGAGAAATGAAAAACATACAACCACAAAACCTTTCCTAAGTGTCTTAAATTGATTTTAAGTTCAAATGTTAGTTTATTTTGAAATAATAAACATTTTTCCGATTGTATGAACGAAACTCATACACTTCAAGAGAAACACTTATACAGTTTAATAAACGGGAAAGACAATATTTGTAATCGATTTCTACTTTTTGTAATTGATGGTTTATCCACATCTTTAGATAAGATTCTCAATGTTATGCATTGGACAACTTTGGAATTGTGTAAGAAATGAACTAGGGTTCACAAATTTGATGTTTCCAAACCCTAAAATATGTTTTCCTCGGAATTGCCTCGGAAATTTCTGAGGAAATTCCGAGGAAAATTAAATAATATTGTCCAATAAGGGAACATGCAGAGCATATTCCCTTTTCCTCGGAATTTCCTCGGAATTTTTCGAGGAAATTCCGAGGAAAGTGGAATATGCTCTACACAAACTACGATATTTTGTCCGATTTATGCTAATTCCGAGGAAATTCCGACGAAGTTTTTTTATATCGTCGGAATTTCCTCGGAATACCCATTACCGGGAAATAGAACCGCCAAAAATTTTCGCGAAAATCAAGTTTACTTATTCCGAGGA
Source organism: Moricandia arvensis (assembly GCA_905132765.1). Lineage (NCBI taxonomy): Eukaryota > Viridiplantae > Streptophyta > Magnoliopsida > Brassicales > Brassicaceae > Moricandia > Moricandia arvensis. The sequence goes on along the minus strand of CAJHQP010000204.1, from coordinate 209,756 downwards.
AATTCCGACGACCGCATTCCTCGGAATATTGCGTGTCTATTTTACCCGAGACCTTTCTTCTTCCCCATTTCTCTTATCTCTCTCTCGAATTCCGGCGAACCTCTTCTCATTTCCTCCATTATTTCCGGTCAAACTTCTCTATCTCTCCCTCAAACCTATCCCTAAACATGTAAGATCATTATCCCTTTCTCTTTGGTTGTTTTTGTTATGTTTTTTGGATGAAATTGATGATTTTAGGTTTGATAGATTATTGTTTTTGGATTTAGATTTGTTAGGATTGTTAGGATTGTTAAGATTTAGGATTATATTGTTAGGATTGTTAGGATTGTTAAGATTTAGGATTATATTGTTAGGATTGTGGATTGTTAGGTTTATAAATTTATTTTTAAGGTTTATAAAACGTTTTTTAATATTTATAAAACGTTTTTACTAGTTATAAAACTTTTTTTATATTTATAAAACGTTTTTTACTATTTATAATACGTTTTTTATATTTATAAAACGTTTTTACAATATATAAAACGTTTTTTATATTTATAAAACGTTTTTACTATTTATAATACGTTTTTTATATTTATAAAACGTTTTTACAATATATAAAACGTTTTTTATATTTATAAAACGTTTTTACTATTTATAAAACGTTTTTTATATTTATAAAACGTTTTTACAATATATAAAACGTTTTTTATATTTATAAAACGTTTTTACTATTTATAATACGTTTTTTATATTTATAAAACGTTTTTACAATATATAAAACGTTTTTATATTTATAAAACGTTTTTACTATTTATAAAACGTTTTTTATATTTTAAAAATTATTTTTATATTAATAAAACGTTTTTATATTTATAAAACGTTTTCTATATTTTTAAAATGTTTTTATATATAGAACGATTTTTATATTTATACAAAGTTTTTTTAGTTATAAAACGATTTTTATATTTATATTTATAAAAATCATTTGTATATTTATATTTGCCATTTTTAAAAACTATTTGTAAAACTTTGTTTTACAAATAGGTCTAGTGGCGAGAACCAAGCTAGACTTCGTCGTTCTGCACCACGAGGTCGTAGTGGTTCGTCCTCCCGCTCTCGAGCTTCTTCATCGTCTATGAACCAAGCTGCTGGGGAGTATGGTCAGCCTCTCGTTCCTCCGGTTGTTCCGGGAGTTATGCCTGTTGAACAGTTGGTTCAGCAGCCGGGTCGGGAACATCTTCTCGTTCTCACTCCGTATCCACAAGGCCCTCACCAAACTTGGTAAAACTTTTTTTTCGTTTTTATTTTAAATTTTATTTCATTATATTTTTTTATTCCTATTTTTCTTTTATCTTAGGTTTGACCGATCGGGGAACGGGATCAGCACCTTCATCAACCGAATGATGTACTCGACCCTCCAGAGGGGATATCCTACCTTCTTAAGTTTTCCTTTTGAGGAGCGGGAAATGTGGTTCCGTCAGTTTGCGGTAAATTTTAATTTTTTTAACTTATTTTGTAATCTTTAACATAATTTTTTTTACTAATTGTGTATTTTTCAGCAAGAATTCAACTGGAATTCTGATCAGACAGACTTCATCCGTTTCCACTTCACCCACAAAGTCATGGATAATTATGGGAAGCAAATATATGAGTGGAAGCAGAACTGGCACAAAGGAAAGACACCGAAATCGATTAACGAGACGGTGTGGGCGGAGTTGATACAACACTGGGAGAAGGAGACGTCCCAAGACCGATCGGTGACCAACTCTGGCAACCGAAAGAGCGAGCGTCGTGGGAAGGGCATGTTCAAGCACAACTTGGGTGCCCAGAGTATTCACACTCTCGGAGATCGAATGGTAAGTTAAATCTAATTTGTATTTCAAATCTTTAAACATTTTTATTTTAATTTTTAATGCATTTCTTACATTTTTTAGGCGGAAGAAATGATGGTGTGCCGGTTGATGATCTCGCCCTAATGAGGATGGCGTATACCAACAAAAAGACCGGCGAGATTTCTGATGGTGTTGTGAGGGAGGTGATCGACCTGGTCCAAAGCCAGAAGGATGAAGAAGAGTTCCGCCTCTCTCAGCTTGTCTCTGATGAGGACGCCACTACTGCTGGTTCCAGCAACCTGTCTCGAGGTCAAATAAACGAGCTCGTTGAATCGGTAAGAACTTCATTTTTATTTTTACTATATTTTTATTTTTTTATCTTTACTGCTACTAAAATCATTATGTTTTCTTTTCAGGCGGTTCCAAAGAGAAAAGGGCGTTTGTTCGGTTTGGGTCGTCGATCTCCGTCGGTTGCTTCTTCTTCATCGGTGCCCTTTGTTGATCCAGCAATTATGGAGCAACTACAGAACAAGGATGACCGGATCTCAGCATTGGAGACCCAGATGGCCGCCCAACAAGCTAAAGTGGACGCAGCAGAGAGGGCGAATGCGCAAATGATGGAAATGATGAGACAGATGTTCCCCGACCGTTTTTAGTTTGTGTTTTTTTTTTAATAAACTTGTTTAATGTTTTTCTTTTAATTTGTAAAACTTTTAATATTATAATATATGTTTTCTATTATTTGGGTTTAAATTTTATTTTTAAAAATTAAATTAAAAATACAAAATATATAAATTATATTTAAAAAAAAAAATTTACGATTATTCCGAGGAAACCTTCCTCGGAAATTTCCGACGAAAGGTTGTCCTCGGAAATTGCCGAGGAATATATTTCCCCGGATATTTCCGAGGAATATATTTCGTCGGAAATATCCGAGGAAATGATGTCCTCGGAAATATCCGAGGAAGTGATGTCCTCGGACATAAGTCCTCGGTAAGGGTATTTCCGAGGGTTTTTATTTCCTCGGACATTTCCGAGGAAGTGTTTCCTCGGAATATTCCGAGGAATCCCTTCCTCGGAATTTCCGAGGCAATTCCGAGGAAATCTCCTACGAAAATGTTCCTCGTAATTTCCTCGGAATGTCTGACGAAATTCCGAGGAAAAACATTTTTCTGACGAGATATTTCCGACGAACTCCTTCGTCGAAATACCGTCGGAATTGACGTATTCCGACGAAATTCCTACGAATTTGGCCGTCGGAATAACGTTGTTTTCTTGTAGTGAAAGTTTGTGGATTGGCATTTCAAGGAATGAGAATTTAGAAGGTTGGAGGATGTGAAAGCGAAGCTAGTGAACATGGGACCCCATAGAGACAAGCTGAAGATGGCAATTCTATTCTTCTTAGCAAGTGTTATTTGCGCGCAAACAAAGGTCGGAAACGGGGCAAATGATGTCTTCGAATTTTTCCAGAGAGTCGTGGATGATCTTGACTTCTGCAAGACCTTTCAGTGGGGGAGATACTCCTATGATTACATGTTAAAGCAGATCTCTCACACAATGGATCGTTTTGGAGGGTTGGTGAAAGAGAATAGATTGTGGCCTCTTCCAAGTTTATGTGTTTCACTAGAGGTATGTAAAATCCCGTAAATGACATGATCACTATTGTTGACCACTGAGGGTATTACATAATGTGGTGTTTTGCAGCTTCTTGCATCCGAGGCAATTCCTAAGCTGGGAAAGCAGTTCAGAGAACCTGTTGAAGGACATGATGTCTATTGTCCGAGGATGTGCAAGTCATCATTCAAACGAAATGGAATGAGAGGAGTATCACTTTCTGTGATAAATAAGGAACTGGGTGACGAAATCGCAAGTTTTCCTTTTTTTTTAAGATACGTGTAACGGAGAACTAAGGTAGAACTAAGATAAAAGAAATGTAAAAGTATGGTATAACTAAAGTAGTTATGTAAAACTAAACTATAACTAAGGTAATTATGTAAAACTAAGGTACAACTAAGCTGGGAAAGTTTATTTGATTGTGACAGGATATTGACAGCATCTTATCCGCACCAAAACTCCACAAGAAGAAACTCTGTTGGATGACATTATGGAAGATGAAGACGATGTTGATCAGCCAGACATAGTTGTGGAAAGTTGGGATAAACGTCTGGATGAAGGATTCTCGGTCTTTTTTAAAGACATGTACGATGAAGATGTTGCCGCCTGAGAAAAACATGAAGAAAAGATAGAAGATGCAGCAGCGGATGGAGTACATATAGTTGGGCAGTCGACTTAACCAAGAGATTTTATGAAGAAGCTGAAAGAATGGTGAGAATGATCAAGAAAGTTGACAAGAAGGCTGACCAATTGGATTGGAGATTGGGCCCGCTAGAGGCGTTTGTGAATGACACTGAGAAACAGAAATAAAGAAAGAAGTGAAGAACTTGTTTCTTTTGTGTTGTTTTTTTAAGTAGACAGATTAAGTGTTTTTAATGGTTTTTATTGTTTTCGAAAGTAGACAAAACTCTCTAGGTTTGGTGTTTTTTTTGTTTTATTTTATGGATTTAAAACTAATATTGGTTATGAATAATATTTAACGGATATTTCGGTGTAAGATAAAATGTCTTGAACTAGTTATGTATGTTTTTTTGTGAATTAGGTGAAAAGTTTGTACAACTACAAGATAAAAAAATCCAAACACATAAAAACAGAAAAACTTAACAAACAAAGGTTTAACATAACATGGATGATAAGATAACATAAGTCTTAACACACTTTAACTCATAAACTGACACATAAACGACACATAAACTCATATAGAACGAAGAACTACGAATGGAGAATCTCATGGACATGGAATAAGCCTTTTAAGTTGTGCAATCTCTTCAGCCATATCATTCACCTCCCTCTTTAAGCATGTAACTTCTTTCTCAACGCCAAAAGCCCATGGTTGATGAAAGTTCATCCCATCGTCCTTCATGTTCAACATAGTTTCACTCAGTATAACTCATTTTGACTCAGCATTACCAACATAGTTTCACTCAGTATAACTCAGTTTGACTCAGTACTATGCAGTTAGTTTCACTTAGTATAACTTAATTTGATTTAGTATCATGCAGTTAGTTTTACTCGGTTTTACATCGAATTCAAAGATGACATACAATTACCTTGTAGGACTTGCATGTGAAGTACCTTCTCCTAGGAAAGGTATTGAAATTTGATGGATACTTTGGATTGGGAGAAACATCCTGCATGATTTCACCCCCACATGAGCAATGGTTTGGAATCCCGTGTTGAGCATCAGCAATGAACCCTAGCATGTCGAAGTGTTTCTTCGACTTCTTCATCTCCTTCATATCTTCATATGGATGAGTCATGATGCAAAAAGAAGGTGTCTGTTTTGGGAAAGGAAAGATTAAAGAGAGAAAAGACAAAGAGAAAGGAGAAAGAGATGTGTGAATGAATGGTGAGAGTGAGATGAGATAAGAGGATAAAGTAGAGAGAGAGACAAGACTGGACAAGTGAGCATAGGAGGGAATCTACTTTTTGACCCAAAAATTGATTTTTTTGTGTTTTTTTCGTTTAGGCAACAAATTAACTTTTAGTTTTCTCCCAAAATTTTTGCTCTTAGTTATACAAAAGTTTCTGGTTTTATCAATGTTCTTCATAGTTCAACTTTACATGATTTCAAATTATTTTAGTTTTATCTATCATTTTAATTTGTTAAACTTAGTTTTACTTTTATGTTTTCTGCATTACCATGTAAGCATACGTGATTAATGCAATAATATGTTTAAAATAACGTTTTTTGTATAATACCCCTTTATAAGGTTGTCTTACTAAGAAAAAAGTTCTTGAAAAGACAATGGAACGTATGAAAAAAATGTGAAACAATGAATTATAGAAAAGTCCTTTTTAAAATATACGTTATATCAAAAGTTGAATACTAATTTATTTCTAGTATATGTTATATCAAAAGTTGCATACTAATTAAGTTGGAGTACATGTTATATCAAAATCCAAACATACTAGTAAGCCGTAGTATTCCATAGTTTTACAGAAGACATAAACAATAATAGTCTTACAACACCATTGATGGCACCAACATAAATAAAATCCAAACATACTAGTAAGCCGTAGTATTCCACACTTTTACATAAGACAACATCTGTTGGATGTAGTTTCGTTCACTGAGATAACGATGCCTTCCAAATAACAATCAACTAAAAGCTAAATTTTGCCTTGGCCGCCTTATGTTTTGTGTCTTTTTACGCTGTTCCCCAACTGAAGGAGTCTTCTTATCCTTTTTCTTTCCCTTTCTCTTTAGGCGATCTGGAGGAATGATCTAAAGATCTTTGATGTGATCTGGAACATTCCAATCAAACTTTTCCAACACAGAATAAATGGTCATGTAATAAGCCAATGCCCAAAGTTCTGTCCAGTCCGTACGACTCATAATACTCTAACTTGATTTAAAGTCAACGACCAGGACCAACATCAACCTCAAGAAAATATAAGCAGCAAGTCAGTGCAGACAAGGATACTTTTCATGATCATACACTTTGCAGGTACAACTCTTCGCTATCAAGTTCACCAAATAATTCTTTCCATCGTCAGTGTCGGTTATCTCGTACTAAAGCTCATAACTATTTAGCTCACGCACTGGTATATTCTTAACTTTGCTCCATAGCTTGTGCAAGTGGATCTCGACAAGAAGAACCAGTTTGGTATCAATCGATCCATAAACGACGTCCTTCCGATGTTCATTAAACCAGTCGGAAAATGTTCTGATGATTGTATCAAACATTGGTATTAAAGCATACCTCCTTGTGTCTATAAACAAGCTGTTGATTAACTCCACATTGTTGCTAGTGTTGAAGTTTTATCTTTCCCGTGGGAAATAAACCCTAGCCCATGTGTCTTTCTCAGTATGCTCCTCCACATACTTTTACGCTGAAGGATATCTCATCTTAAAAGATGCGTAAGCAGACCTAGTTAACTCCATAAATCTCCATGCGGCTTTGTTGGTGTTACAAGGATGTCCTCTCACATTCTGGGCCAAATGCCATATACAGTGGCCATGGTGAGCTTGTGGAAACACATTAGCTACAGCCGTGATGAGGCTCTAGATTCTATTGCTCATAAAAACTAATTAGAAAAGTCTGGTAGAACACTTTTGAGCATCTCGAAAAACAAATCCAACTAGGATTATTCTCACCGTTGAGTACACCAATCGCGAGGAGATAATGGTGACGATTAGGATCTCGAGCTTTGGCAAATACTAGTACACCACCATACATGTTCTTCAAAAATGTGGCATCCACAACAATCACTTTCCTCATGACTGCAAACCCTTCAACACAACCTACCAAGCTATGAAGAGGTACTTGAACTCACATGCCTCAACCAACTTCACACTTGTTTTTGTTTCCGGATTGACCTGCTCTAACATGTACAAGTAGCTATACAACATCTTCTAGATATCTTCCGAACTACCACACAAATGACAAGTATCTAGATTTTTCCCTCTCAAGGTTCTGGAGTAGGTGTTGTTACACCAAGTTTTAACTTTAGAAGATCCATGATATCTCTCAGAACAAGAGTTCTCAGTTTTCCAGGGTATTCCTCATTAAAAAAGATGCAACTGATTCTACTGAGCATCTCCTCTTGATGTTGCTTCTTTTACTTTGACTAGTCCGAGAGCATGTATGCACACCCATGTACCTCCTAACAGAAAAAAATTTGGTCTGTGGAATCCTTGCAGCTCGCAAACCCCATTTTACAACTTTCTTCACAACATTTTACCACCAATTGTCTACGATCCGACTTTTTGATAACATAACGAAAGCATTCACCAAATGCGTCTCTATCCACCACCTCTTAAATTGCTTTCTTACTTGGAAATTAATGAAGCTTACTCTGACCCAAATCGTCTTACCAGTCTTCTATAGCCTAACTAGAGTTTTTCTATAGGTGGCTGCTCAACATACTTATCTTCCAAATTGGTTTCCATATCTGCACCAATATTCTTCTCAGCTACGGTGTCCGTCTCAGCTGTGGTGTCCGTCTCAGCTGTGGTGTCTGTATCCATACAATCATATCTTGTTTTATCATCATCATTCTCTGCCTCTATCGGCTCCTTCTGTTGATTTACTTTCCCGTCTTCTGCGTACATAATTATGGCATTAAGTCTGATTTCATCATCATTTCCCTGCAACACTTTATAGTTCATACGAAATGAACTTATGCCCACTCTCGACAGCTTCTCTAACTGATTCAATCTACTCGTCTCCTCTACTAACAAAAGAAATCTACGGTTCTCTTTATCCATGGAAATTAGGTAAAAAAACAGATCCTCATCATCACAAATAGTTAGTGGTTCCTCACATCCAACCACCATCGGCATGTACCTCAATGTCAATTTCACCTTTCTTTCATCCAACGCAAGCTTTTTATACAACTTTTCTTCAAACATTGCCAAATTTATATCCTCCAATGTTGTCTTCAAGGTTACACTATACATCTCACCTTTAAATTTGATATGTACGCTTATGTATTTCGTCATTGTATCATGCAAAAAAAACAGAATAAAGTTCTAGTTATACCAGTTGTTATGAGTTCTACCGAGTTATCTACAGTTTACCACATTTTACGGAGTATACTACAATTATCAATTATACTAGTTATACATATTTATGCTTAAACAAGAACTCAAATGTACAATTGAGATCTTTGTGCGAAGCTACTCACAACTGAGACAATTCAACCCCATAAATGCAACCACATGCTTGCATTGTTTAACAATTTCATATACAAATAAACCAAATCAACCCACAATCAATGGCGTTTCAACACATCCAATTACAAACCCTAAATCTGATTTCAATCCATTGAAGCTCGCGAAGAGAAGAACTAACCTGCATTACGACCTGCCCCGAAGGAATGCTCGCCGGTGGAAACATTATGGTCTGACGGCGTTGCTGGAGAGGCTATCGACGTCGACAACAGAATAGCTGGAAGGAGAGGAAAACGAGCTTGTCAAGCTACGGGAGGAGAGCTTTTTATTTCTTTTTTTCTTTTATTTATTCAAATTGAATCACAAACCGTAAACCGAAACACAAACCACCAAATTTGTTAACCAACCTCTTCCCGACCTCTTAACCAAAATTAGAAATTTCAGTATATATATTTTTTCCAATCAACAAAGAGGCATTTTCGTTATTTCGCAATGACTTAATGAAATAGGGGCGTAGGAGATTTTGGGAGCCTATAGGAGATTTGGCGTATCACATTTGGGTAATAGAGGAGATGTTTCAGAATTTACCAATATTTAGATACTTACAAATTACTTGGAAATACTTGATACTTGTTTATTTAAGTTAAAACTTTAAAACTAGATGTACCAAACTTATAAGTACAATTAAAATTGAAATAAATATTTTGTTTTTCATATACTTTTTACTCTATTTAATTTATTCAAGTAATTTGGTTTAGTATGTGTATATGACACATTTGAAATAAGTATGCATTACATCAAATAGATAAAAAAAAAATTGGTTTTAATGATTATTACAATGTCAGTAGTAAAACAAGTATTTTAGTAGGTAGTGTATATTTTCAGAACCAATAACAAGTAATAAAATAAATAACGGGTCAAGTATTAGAAAAACCGTTAATATTTGATATTTGACTTATACTTCCAAGTAGTAAGATTTTCGAACTTATTACTTGACTTGATAACGCCAAGTACTTATTTTTTTCATGCAGAGTACGAGTTGAGTAGCAAGTATGAACCGAGTAACAAGTACCGAAGCCCATTTAACACTTTTATTCTCAAGAGAAAAAGATAGTTTTATCTCGGATTTTTTTTTAGCGAATTTTGGTTTCTCTTTCGCTAGCTTAAAACAAATCCCGTTTTTCTTTTGTTTTGAGTTTTCTTTTTTATCTTTAAATATACTCAAACTCTTTTATGTTTAATCTAATTTCGACAAGTACCAAAAAGATGAACGAAATTAATGGTGGATTGTTTTAAAGACATTCTATGAAAGATCAAAGAGGCGATTACAAGAGGAGACAATGAAACTCTAAGAGAAGTAGGTTAATTCGGCAAGAGCTAAGACTAAGAGAATAAACCTTATCTTTTCCGTCAAATTTTCTATTTATGAATCCTTGTCTAGGTTTTAGGTCTTCTCCTTTTATATGTTTCACTCCTACCTGTTCTCCTCATAGTTGGCCTATAATTAACCAACTTTGGCTAGTTGGGCTGACATGCCATCTCTCTGGGCCGAGGTGGGCCGAATTAGGCCGAGTTCAGTCTACAGAGTAGGCCCTTTCTGAGGAATGTAATAAATCTCCTGCAATAACTCCCCTAGTTCATTATGTGAGGCGAAGTCGATCTTAATGAACTTGTAAGAGTATGTTTTTCCGAATAGAGAAATCAGCCTTTGTCTTTCAAACATGTTGATCAAGTTGAAAAGAATCCATCTCGACATCACGTGGAATCTGGTTTGATTCTCAATCCCAATTTAACTAAATACATTTTTGAAGGTGAACCTTTGGTTTACCCAAACCAGACTCCAATTTAATCAGAGAAGTGGGATCGTCTTCTCAAAAATTGCAGGAATTTTACTTTCCGCTTATGATTTTAGGCCTAATGATTGTGCCTCGTGTGATGCAATTGTAACTCCTTATAAATTGAGTGTGTGTGTGTCTTCATTTCTGCATTTCTTCTATCGAGTGAAAGGTATTTTCTCTCTCTCTAACTTCTCTTTATTTATTTGTTCTGATACACCACCGTAGATCTGGCGACGTTCCTCCTTTTGATCGAACCAATGAATCCGTAGAAATGTCTTCAGTTTGCAGATGATCGAGGAAAAGAAAAGAGATTGCTATTCTAAGTCCTAATCAGGATGTGGCGGGTGGATCCAATCTGACTGGCCTGGTTTGGATCCATCAGGATGCTTTGAGGGAAAACACTGGTTTAAATGCAGATCAACGACAATTATTTTTTATGCCAAGCAGACATTTGAAGATGGCGAAGGAAGTCAAGGGGCAAGGCACGACCATTCCAAAGAGGAATTGGCTGCTGAATGGAATTCTGAAAATGAAGAAGGGATCAGGTACCCTTCGAACGATCTTAAGCATCTGATTCGTCTTCACTGGAACAGTAGCTGGATAGTCCAACCTCATATTCCCGAAAAACAAATCCGGTCATCAACAGTCGAAGGACAAAGTTGGTTTAGTTTCGGGTCGACGTGCTAAGATGCCACAAGAGTGCATGTGCTTTTGGAAGATCTCGGCGTCACCCCTGCCTTTACTTTTATTATCCTGAGAAAGGATCAGAGGCTGTGGATTCCTCCTATGGGGTATACTTACATATATGAGACATGGTTTCAGAAGGATGCAAAGATATGGTTTCCAATTCTGCATCTGATCATGTCGTATTGTTATCAGCAAGCCATTTCTCTTTCTTAGTTGACCACCTCATCCATTCGAGACATCGTTTCATTAATGGTGATGGCTGCCAAAATCGAAAAATTGACGTCCGTCGGAGTGTTGAAGAGATGACATTTTCTAGTGTTCGACAAGACATGTGTTACATGTATACTAAGATGCTCATGGCGTGCGATATTGTAACTGGTCACCCATTAAAGCATAGTAACTAACAGCGCTATTATTTTAATCCGAAGCATAATGAGATGGATTTTCAAAAGCTTCAAAATAATGTCCTAGTGTTATGAAACACTAATATTGGTAGATTACAGCTTCTCTTTTGTTCTTGATAATCTTGGTTGCAACGAATAACGAATTTTACAAGAATTTCATGGATGTATGCTTCTATGGTGAGACCGAGTTTGTTGGCAAACATCTATTTGAAAAACCTCTGGTAAGTTACCCCCGCATTTTTTACACACCAAATGACATCACCTTATAGCAATAGGTTATGCGATCGGTGATGAATGCAGTCTTTTCTCTATAGTCGAGATGCATCATAATTTGGTTGTATCTTTAAAAGCAAAGATAATTTCAGCAAGTCGTTGTCTGCTATTGACTGCATGAGAGGAAATCTATCTTTGGGGCACACCTTCTTAAAATCGATGAAATCGATGCAAATTATTCATTTTCCGTTCTTCTTTTTTACGACGAATAGATTAGCTAACCACTCCAGATATTTTACTTAGGTTATTGATCCCGCTGCCAGCAGTCTGGCTACTTTATCGTTGACTACTCTTGCTCTCTCAAGTCAAATTTTTCTCCTCTTTGGTTTGATTGGTTTCAAGGTTGGATCCACATTCAGTTCATAGGCTGTAACAATGGTATCAATCCCTTAATGTCGGTTGTGGACCAGGCGAAGGTGGAGACGTTTTCCTTGAGGAATGTATTTATCTTCTTTTTAATATCCTCAGACAGGTATGCACCAAAGCGGATGACTCTGTCTGGATTTTCTTTATCAATGCTGATCTCAAAGATTTCTTCTTTATGTGGATAAGCTTTCTCAATCAGCTTGGCAACTAGTTTGACGATGATATCCGCTTTATGTTGCTTTATCACAAAAATTATGAGGTTTCTTGCAACTTTTTGATCTCCATTGAGGGTGAATATCCTTTCGTTTGCATATGGGAATTTGAGGCATTGACAATATGTTAAGGGAACGACTTACATCAAGTGGAACCATGGTGTGCCGAGGATTGCATTATAAGGAGCTGATGTCCCAGTGACAGAGAATTTGACGATCTTGGAATAAGGTTTCACTTCGAGGATTAAATCCCATTTTCCCAATGTTTCCATAAAGATAAGTCGGATGTGCTACATGTACCGATTAACTCTGGTAACCTCAAAATTGTCGATAGTGAGAATTACTAGTATAGGGTCGTTATGGGGTGTGTGGACATCAGTGGCGTCCTCTTCAGAACAAAGTGACTTGGATGTCATTCTCTGGTTTGGTGGGCCATTGTTTAGATGTTGTCGTCTTTCTTTAAAACTTCTTCATATATCGGAAAAAAGTCTTTGCATGGTGCGTCCCTCCCATGATGACATTTATTCGGTTTGAATGACTAAGGTATTTTGGACCCCCTTTGCGTTCATTGATTTTCTCTCTTAGATCTTTTGATTTTGACTGGTTGAGCTTCTCCCCCAGTCTGTTCCAGCCGGAAATTGACCATTTGTGCTGATTCTTCGGCAGAGGTCAGTCGTGATGAAGTGAAATTGGTCGTCGTGCTGATTTTTTTGCATTGATCTTTTATTGAAGGTCGAAGGTGCCAATTTATTTAATCGTCATGTCGTGAATGTTTGTGCCGAGTTTTTGGCGAGCGTTAGTAACATTCAGTTTTTTATATCACCTTTCTCAGGCTGTAGGCAGGTGGACGTGGATGAGTTACTGTCATTATGGCTTAATTTTTGTTTTATTTTTTTTCATGCATATCCTGGATCTCTGAGTCGCTTTCGAAATATGAAGGAGGTCTTGCCCTGATTGCGTTAACACGTCAATTGAAAGTGGTCTTTCCTCTCTGTAGATGTACAGGCTATCTCAATGCCGAGGAGAGATTTGATCGTTCTCGATAGGAAGATTTTCCAGTTCCTGAGATTTCTAACCTTTTTTATGCTTACTTTTACTCCAGATTATGTTGTTCGTAGCCGATCTTGATCTCAGCGGTTCATGATTTACCATTCTGCTGGTAAATGTTGCCATTAATGCTTATTCAAGCCATTTTCATTCCTTGGTATCATGTCCTTTTGCTTTATGATAGGAGTATAATTTGGTTCTATCAAAATTTTGAGGACCTCATCCTTGGGAAGCTGGCCCATGAAGGATGATGAACAATTGAGGGGCTGATATTAGAGGGGCCGAACTTGAAGGATTCTGAGTGCTTGAGGCGCAGGTGCGTCTATCTCGTTTCTCCAAGGTTCCATGGTCTGTCGGGTGTTATAGCAGTTGAGTCGATTTGTCCAAATTTTGGCAACATAGTACACAACACTTTGGTATTTGTATAACTTGTTGTAAGAGTATTGTCTCGGTTCCTTGTAGGTGTTTGCTTATTTCGTGGGCAGTTGTTTCATCGCATTATGTTTAATCAGGTAAGTCTGCTTGTGTTGTTCCAATGTGGTGAAGTTGTTTGCGCGATGGAGGGCATCTTTCATCTTGGAACTTTGAATTTATTCACAGTGCGTTGTGCAGAGCTTTGACCGTTGTGTCATCTGAAACACGCACTCTGGAAAATACTGATATGAATATTTCCATGAATTCCCTAAGTCCTTCTATGGGGCCTTGAGACATCTTTCATAAATCAGATGCCGACGCTCCTTGGTGAGTAAACATTATGTGGAGCTTTAAGAAAATAGTCGAGATATCGTGGAAACTGTTAACGGGATCCTCGACCAACCTTGAGAACAAGTTCAACGCATGTCGATGAGTCTCTCCACAAACAGATGGCAGTATCTTTCGTCCTTTTCTTCTTCGGTAAAGTGTGCTCATCCCAGAGCTATGTTGAACGCGATTACGTGATATGTGGGATTGGAATCACCTAAAAAGGACGGGACACGCAGCTTGTCAGTTTGGTGAACCTTGACATTAGTGATCTTCTTTCTGAACGTAGATTTTAGCATTGCGACGAGACCCGTTTGTTTTCAGGAGCCAAACTGGTTGCCTTATAGATCTTCGAGTTGTATCCTGCATCGAAATCTTGATCTTGGTGATCTTCTAGGTTGTCACTTGTTCGGTTCCTATTGTAAGGTTCCCACCACGAAAGTGCTGTCTTCTCACTGTATCAGGGTCGTTTTCATCAGCAACAAGCGGCGTGATGACATCGTTTAGGGCGACAAGACGCTTGTTTGTTCTTAGCCTCTTTTTATTAAGTGAGACAATTCATTATCCTCTTCATCATATCCATCATAGGTTTGGCTTGCATTGCTGGCAACGTTTATCCAGTTTCATCGTCGTAAACATTCATATTGATATTTTTCCAGGCATTACTTTCAAAGGTCCCTACAGAGAGGGCTAACTGTTGAATCTTATTTTGACAAGTACCAAATATATGCACAAAATAAATGGTGGGTTTTTTGAAATACACTTTATTAAAGATCAAAGTGATGAATGCACGAGGAGAGGATGAAAATATAAGAGAATTATGTTAGATCAGGGAGATTTAAGATTAAGAGAATAAACCATTGCTCTTGCGTCAAGTAGTCTATTTTTAATCTCTTTCTAAGTTTTAGGTCTTCTCCTTTTATATGCTTCACTCCTTCCTTTTCTCCTCATATTCGACCAATAACTAACCGACTTTAGCTATTTTCCCTGACATCCGATATCTCTGGGCCAAGTTGGGTCGAATTGAGCTGAGTTCAGTATATTAAGTAGGTCTTTCCCGAGGGATGTAATCTATCTCCAAAATTTTCCTATGAAATCAATCTTACCTAACTTTAATGAGCTGCTAAAGTGGCATATTGGTAAAGTTTTATTGTTAAAAGGCATGATGAACGTGTTGGACTAATCTTATTGGGTTCAACAAAGATTAAACATAATGTGAATGAAACGCCCCGACTGTCCACAACGAAAGAGCCTTTCAGGCTCGGTCACTTGGTCCATGGGATCCACTCTGTGAGACGGACAGAGTGTAAATTTTTCAAAGGCTTGAAAGTCTTGTTTACTGGCCTTTCAATCACCACATAACCTTTCCATATGCTTTCCTTCAGTCACAAGATATCGCGAATCACTTTCCGATAGATCACTCATCCTTCCACTGTTCAAGTTCAAGCATGCTTAATACTGGATGTATGACTGAAAAGTTAGCTGCACTTTGGTGATATAGGTAGCCAAATCAATTAAATTAAGCCTTTCATCATATACCAAAAACCGGGATGTTACATCTCACTCGTTCTCACAGAACGCAATACTCTTGTTGTGTCCCAAGACCCATGTTAATGTGAGCCCATGCGGGACCCCACACTTTTCTAGGCTTGGCTCTGATACCACTTGAAAGTCCCCGACCGCCACGCCACACTTTTCTGGGTTTGGCTCTGATACCACTCGTGCGATGGACGGTGCATTAATTTTTCAAAGGCTTGAAAGTCTTGTCTATTGACTCTGCAAAAAACATATGACATTTCCCGTGCTTTGGCCTTATTCACATAATATAAAAAATCACTCCCCGATAGGTCACTCATGTTTCAACTACTCCACCTCAAGCACGCCTACGTGAAGTTCTAAGTTGATGTGTGACCGAAAATATAAGTGCACTTTGATAACATAGATAATCAAATCGATTCTATTAAGTATTTCATCATATACCAGAAATCGGGATGTTACGCTGATGTTCTCTTGTTTGTGAATGATCCTTCAAAAGATCTCCTCTTTTTGAATAGATAGAGTTAATTATGTTTTAATTTCAAATATGAAAGATTTTCAATCGAAGCTTTGTTGATAGGCGAAAGAACCTCCTAAGGTGAGTACACGTTATGGTGGATTAACGTGTAGCAGTTGAGTTGAAGATTTCGACGATGGTTGGAATCAGAAATTTCACCGACGGTGAAGCCAAAGCTTTTCCAGATCTCCCTGTACTTTTTTGCTACTCATCTTGTATCCATGTGTTTTGGGCTTGAATTTGTACTTATCCTTTGTCTATTGGACTTAATCAAAGTTATGGTGGACAAAAAAGTAATGGCTAATTATCTGTATAATATTATTTTATTATTGTAGACAAAACTATACCCTTCAAAAATGTATAACCTTAACATCAAATCACTAAAATTCTTAAATTGATTAATTTTAAACCATTTTGAAGAATCTAGAGTATTTTGTTCTTAAGTAAATCTGAAATTTGGTAAAATGGTTGACTTTTTATAAACTTTTCATCTTCATCTTACCTAATCATTTCTTCTTAAGAGAACATTTGAAGAAATATATTATCTCAAGAAAGTGGTGTATTTACATCATTATGTATTTCAAATATTTCTCTGTCTTCACAGATTCCTACCCTTCAGAGAGAGAGAGAGAGAAAAACAATTCAATTCTTATCGGATTTAACTCCGAACTCATCAAATTTTGAGTCCATACTATCCTTTTGCTCTTTGTTTTTTTTTGTTCTGACTCATTTAGTAAATCTTCGACTTGTTCGGTTTTCAGGTTCCTTTATCATCTTCACCTTTTGCTCTCATGTACTGCCATTCTGATTCCAGTTAATTCAAGTGATTCA
This sequence comes from Moricandia arvensis, assembly GCA_905132765.1. Classification (NCBI taxonomy): domain Eukaryota; kingdom Viridiplantae; phylum Streptophyta; class Magnoliopsida; order Brassicales; family Brassicaceae; genus Moricandia; species Moricandia arvensis. The sequence goes on along the minus strand of CAJHQP010000204.1, from coordinate 192,757 downwards.
TTTAATGGAGAGATATATGATCATTTTTAACACCGATTATGCTTGATTATCTTTCATAAGGAGTATTACTTCACTCAATTTGATTAGTATTGGAATGAAGAAAGAATGACCAGAATAAGCAAGCTGAACAAAGTTCAGGTCGAGTGCATCAATTGGAGCAGATTTAGGGATGTCTATACAATCTGTCTCACTCTCGATCATGAATGACTTGCAAGGAAAGAAAAGAGTTGGGGAGAGGTTTATGACCATTTGTAAGCTCCAGGAACCAAGTGATTTGAATTCAAACTAAAGGAGTCAATTTATATTAAAGAAAAAGGTCACATGTGCAAAGGCTGTAACCGGAGCTGTCACTTTCATCAATGGGAGATGCACCACCACCTCGCCTCATGTCCCTTTGTCCTCATCTGGACGAGCCAGTCCTTGTCTTCTTCTCCTTTGGCCTCTTCTATTTCCTTACAGAAGTAATTGTTTAGTATAACCTAGATTTAGCCATTGTTTATTTTTAGGCTTTGCCTATTTAAGGGATGGTTGTAACCTAAGGCAATCTAAGAGAAAGTAAACCATTTCCTTCACATAGTCTTGGTTCCTCCTCTCTCTTTCACGAGTTACTCTGGTTCTCTCACTCTCTGATACTCTAGATCTCTACATTCACTCTGGTTACTTACAATCTTATACTCTTCATACTCTTCAAACTCTCATTCTTAAGTTACTTTCTCTCAAACATAGTTGTTCTCTTTCGTCCTTCTGTTCTCTTTCATACAAACACTCATATTCATCATCTTCACTTTCGATACCATCTTTTCTCACATGGTATCAGGGCTTCAAAACTCATGAAACTCATTTTTTGCTTCCGCAAAATCAAGCTATTACTTAGTTCATCTTCAATCTAGTTGGGTGCAACATTTTTTCCAACGGTCCATAGGTACTCTAAGAGGTAAGAACCCATGACCAGCTCTCAAGACCAGGTGTACATCAACCTAAAAACTCAAGAAAGCTCCAGGAACTTAGCAATTTTAGTTCCTTGCTCACTCTCTTCAAGAATCTTTGAGTCTACCCTTTTGTCCAGTAGTCCAAAGGCTGTCCAAGGATGATATGGCCTTGGATAGGCTGTCTCTCCCACGAATCACTTGAAGTATGGTGTAATGGATCCTAAAGCTTTGAGACTCCTGTATGGATGTGATGAACTTCACACCTAGGCTGTGGAAGACTAAGATGTTTTTTTGCTACAACTATCTACGAGGGTAACCTTGCTTTGTTGATGCTTGATGGACAGTCACGTAAACAGAACAACAATCTTCCTGGTGACAAATAGATGCTCAAAGATGAACAACCTTGACGACGTGAATGGAGAAGGTAGAAGCCTCCAAAGAGACAAAATTAAAGCCAAATCTTTAGGGAATTTTATTAAAAAAAGTGTTTAGTTACATTATGTGCAGAGCTTTGGCTTATAAAGACAAGACTAGAAACCCTAACTAGAAAATCCTATTCCTAATCTTAAAAGGGAAAAAGAACTAAAACCTATTTCTAATTGGTTTGAAAATACCCTAACCCTAGTCTAGAAAGGAAAACCTAAATCTAATTGGTTTACAAGAAAAATGGAAATACACCTAAATTAAGTATATCAGCCAACTTGAATCAAGATTGTCGATCCTTCCATTTCTTGGGCTTGAAAGGCCCTTGTTCAACCATCTCAATCTTGAATTCAACCCAAGTTGCTTCTGATCCATTCCACTTGTTTCTTAGGCCCATTTGATCGATGCTAATGATTTTCCTGGCCCAAGCAAAGCTTCGGTCCAAATGCTTCTTCTTTAGCTCCATTGTCGACCATTTCTCTCTCTCCCAATCGTCCATGTTGCAAGTTGTTGATGTTTGCAAGCTCTTGTTTGAGTAATGATCATGTCCTGGTTGTCCATCTTCTTGAGGTCGAGCTTCCTTGTTGTTGACGGTTGATCCAAGTATTTCCAAGGCGCATCAAGAGCTCTCAGCTTCTCTATATCCAATATTTTATGGAATAAGACAATAAGCTCCATGTTTTGTCCCTTGAACCACACTTTAAGCAGTGACCTAATTGGTTCACACACGATCTTTAAATCCTTTGTTTTGAGGCTGATCCAGATTGCATCATCCTCTTCTCCTTTAAAAGGATTTTTCCTCAAATCCAGTCCATCTAACAAGATAGAACCGTTCATACTCTGCTCCAAATGTGTTATCCTTTAGCTAGTGTGTTTCCATTGCTCATGTGTACCTTTTGATCTTCAATTTTAGCAAGCTTTTCATTAGATGTTCATGTGGCCGAACTAGTCCAATGTGGCCGAGTAAGAGTATATCTTGATCATCCTTTAGTGTACCACGACCCCACCTCTTATTAACTGAAAAATAATGCTCCTTATGGTATGGTGTACGAGTTGTCTTGCCTCCTTTCCCCCTTTTAAGATTTGGTTGGTCATAACCTTTCCCAAATTCTAGCAGTTTCCATCTCAGATTGTCTTGATCAGTTTTGTAACTAACCAAGGACGTGACTCCCTTATGCTTGTTGCTAGTTCTTGTCACACCATCCTCTCCTCCTTCAAAAGGATTTGACCTCAAATCATGTTCTTGAAAGATGAATGGACAGTATAAATTCAGATTCTTGGTTGCTGCTCTTTGGACCAGGTGTTGCTATTGCTTCTATGCACACACTTCCCTCCTCTTGGTTCAAAGACAAGGTTTTGAAGCCCCTTTACAAACCTCAGATTTCCCACGAGACTTTCCTGAATCCATACTCAAGGACTAATCAGAAAATAACAAGAAAGAATTTTAATGATATCACCTTCTTCAACCAAAGTTGTAAGTGCAAAGTCATGTTCTCTAGGTGATTCACAAAATACTCCCTCCTCAGCCTTTCTTAAATCACACACGTAGTTACTGAAAGCTGGTTGGTTCTTCTCTTGTTTCCAGTGGTCAGCCAAGCTATTTTCTTGACAATGAATAACCGGTTCTGGTTCAGTCTCTTTGTCCTCTCTTTTGGATGTGACTGATGGCTCTTCTTTGGTTGGTTTAAGCCGTTCCTTCAAGCCTTTGTCTATTGATAGATCTGGAACAATATAAATCAGCTCGTCCTTGTTTGTTGGTGGCTTAGACCACGTTCCATACTGATCCAAAACAAGTCATCATGTTTCTTTAGATCTTGCTTTTTCAGGTACTTAAGGACCATGAGGTTTAAATCTCTCATGGTCTGGTCTTGTTGATTCGACTATTATCAAACCCTGGAAGGCTTGAGTCAACTCTCTTCTTAGGTCATCTTAGAATTGTTGGCTAACCAGATAAGCCAAGTATGCCTTCTTGTTTGCTTCCTGGGCGAGTTGATACTCTCTTTGAAACTCAGTCTGCTTTTCATTTATTTTCCTCTCTTGCAACGACTCCTTTGTTGCTTTGCGCACAGCCTTCTTCTTAGTGTATCTTTTGCTTTCAAAAGAAGACATAGAAGATTTCTTCGTATATGATATATCATGTGATCTAGGTTAAGAAATCAAACCCTAAACCTTCAAGAGGCTCTGATACCAGTTGATACGGCCTTAGATAGGTTGTCTCTCCCATGAATCACTTGAAGTAGGTGGTAATGGATCCTAAAGATTTGAGACTCTAGGATGGACGTGATGAACTTCACACCTAGGCTTTGGAAGACTAAGATGTTGTTTTGCTACAGCTATCTACAAGGGTAACTTTGCTTTCTTGGTGCATGTTGGATAGACACGTAAACAGAAGAGCAATCTTCCTGGTGACTAATGGATGCTCAAAGATGAACAAGCTTGACCACGTGAATTGACAAGGTAGAAGCTTCCAAAGACCCGAAATTAAAGCCAAAGATTTGGGGAACTTTACTAAAAGAGTGCGTAGTTACATTATATGCAGAGCTTTGGCTTATAAAGACAAGACTGAAAACCCTAACTAGAAAACCCTATTCCTAATCTAAAAAGGAAAAAAACTAAAACCTATTTCTAATTGGTTTAATAAAGCCCTAATCCTAGTCTAAAAAGGAAAACCTACATCTAATTGGTTTACAAGAAAAATGGAAATACACCTAAATTAAGTAAATCGGCAAACTTGAACCAAGATGGTCAATCCTTCCATTTCTTGGGCTTGAAAGGCTCTTGTTCAACCATCTATATCCCCAGTTGCTTCTGATCCATTCCACTTGTTCCTTAGGCCCATTTGATCGATGCTAATAATCTTCTTGGCCCAAGCAAAGCTCTGGTCCATATGCTTCTTCTTTAGCTCCATTGTCGACCATATCACTCTCTCTCAATCATCCATGTTGCAAGTTGTTGATGTTTGCAAGTTCTTGTTCGAGTAATGATCATTTCCTGGTCGTTTATGTTCTTGAGGTTGAACTTCCTTGTTGTTGACGGTTGATCCAAGTAGTTCCAAGGCCGCGTCAAGAGCTCTCATCTTCTCTCTATCCAAAATGTCATGGAACAAGACAATAAGCTCCACATTTTGGCCATTGAACCACACTTTAAGCACTGACCTAATTGGTTCACACATGATCTTTAAATCCTTGGTTTTAGGCTGATCCAGATCACATCAAAGGAGGAAGATGTAACGACCCACTCCTAGAGTATTTTTATTTATTAAAGATAGGGTCCGCAAAAGAGGTTTCTTTGTAAGAAAGAAAAAATTATTCTAAGTGTCCAAACTTTTCTTTCGTTATGAATGGAATAAGAATTGCATTTTTCTCTAAGCATTAAAGGCCATTTTTACTACTAAGGCATCGATAACTTAGAATAAACAGGGATAAACTGACTGTAGAACGATTAAAGTTTGAGGAAGTAGTCGGCGGACCGTAGAGCCAACTAAGGAAAGCTTGGATGTTCGGGAAGACGGGTTCCAAATAAGGCAAGTTGATGAGTCATCGTTGACGAGTTGTTCAAAAGGAAGGTCGGGTCTGTGGGAGTCATTTAAGGAAAGAATGGTAGAGATTCGGTCAAACCTTTGTGGGAAAGTTTCGGCCAAGCGAAATAAGGAAACAACAATAAATTTCCGGCTTGGTGAGCAAGTCGAAGAATAATATAAAAAGGGACATTCAGTTCCCATTCTAGGCACAATTAAAAAACCAAGTCTTAGAGAGAGGCTAGAGCAAGAACGCAGTCCTAGAGAGAGAGTTTGGGAAGTGAGGATCGAGCAAGGAGGATAGCATGATTCTTCGCCAGAAAAAGCGCAGCTAAGTTCAGAGTCTTCGATCTTTTAAGATCAATCCAAGTGAGGACGTGATTCGTGGCAGTCCAATAAGAATTATTTTGTTTGGTTTGATTTAGTATGAACATGTGTATGCTTGGAAAGAATTCGTTTCAGGAAAGTTTGTTCATCATGTTCATAGGTAAATGTTTGATAGAATTTGTTTAAGGAAACTTCGTTCTTCGTGTTCTTAAGAAATGTATGATAGGAATTTTTTAAGGACAGTACGTTCATCGTGTTCTTGAGAAATGCATGTTATAGATTTGTGGGATGGATTATCGAGTTATGTTAGGATGTTTGTGTGGGAAATGAGCGTTTCATCTTGGGAACATAGGAGATGAAATGCTAATGCATTTAAGGATTGTATAATCGAATTGGATTAATTAAGGAAACTGGTCAAGAGGATGTAATGGACCTTCGGGTTGCAGGTTTGGCTATGAGCCGTAAGGGACCGATAGGTCGCAGGTTTGGCTTCGGCCGCAGGTTTGGATTTGGCCGCAGGTTTGGCTCCGGCCGCAGGTTTGGCTATGGCCGTGGGATTATGGGCCTTCGGGTCAAAAGGTTAAGAAGTGTTAAAGTAATGAAAATGATTTAACTAGTTACATGAAGAAATGATAGAACCGGATGCTAGGGTGTTAATGTTGATTTAGTGTTTTGCTTATTGGGCTGTAGTGGGCGGTATTGAGCGTCCTCATTGAGTACTTTTGTATGTTCATGCCTTCTTTTGTGATGCAGGTTATGAGTAGTTGGTTGGACCGGAGCGCGGGACTATGAAGACCATTGGGGCAGGTTTTCTTATCTTATAAACTTGATATTTATTCTGGTGTTTTATGAATCATATACTATTACCCTACATTATTTTCACGGATTTATTAATAAAGTTTTTGTTTTTGTTTAAGTTTATTATTTGAAAATTTCATAAATTTTTACTTAGAATTTTTGGAGGCTTTTCAAGATTTTTGGGTCGGGGTGTTTCAATTTGGTATCAGAGCGGGGTAGACTAGCCATCCCCGTCATGGCTGGTCGATCTTCGAAATTGGTATTTGTGGGAACAGGTGGACGTACCGATGGTCTAAGTCTCGCGCAAAGGATAAGTGTTTGTGATTATGTGAATGTGTTATATTTGAATTCTTAGTATAATGGCTAAGAGTGAGTTATAGAATGAATAGGTGTTAGTTTGAGATAACTTAAGTTTCGATGCAGATGGCTAACACTAGGAGGAACATAAGGGATGGGCATGAAGAGAATGTGAATGCGGCGATCGCGGATAACACAGGGGCCAACATAAGGGAGGAAGCTGGTGGTGTCGATGGTGTTGCAAGGGGTGCACGTGATAACCAGATGCCACCCCCACCCTCACCACCGGATGTCCCTAACATGGATGCGGCAATGGCCAACATGATGCTGATGATGCAGGCATTCTTTACCCAGAGGTTCCAGCGTCTCCGGCTTCCGGTTGCAGCCGTGTTCAAGAGGGGGAAGGGGGAAATGGGATGCAGCAGGCACCACGGTCGCCCAGCTATTTGGACATGATGAATCAGATGACGAAACTCAAGACAGGAAAGTTCAGTGGTGGGTGTAAGCCGATTGAAGCGGACGAGTGAAAGACTCGTTTGGAGCGTAACTTTTTGTGCTTGCATTGTGAGGAAGAGCATAAGAAGGACCTTGTAGTCTTTTTCCTTGAGGGTGATGCATACCAGTGGTGGCAGGAAGTCATTCGTAAAGACCCAGCAAGGGTGAAGAATTGGGACTCATTTAAGGAGGAGTTCACGAGGAAGTACTTTCCAATCGAGGCATGTATCAAGTTGGAGACTTCGTTCCTTGAACTTCGGCAGGGGGCAAGATCCGTACTAGACTATGAGCATGAGTTTAATCGACTCAAAAAGTATGTCGACTGAGAAATGGACGATGAGCAGCGTCAGATTGAAAGATTCATGCGCGGGATGAAACTTGATCTTATGACCATGATGGTGAGTAGGGATTACAACACGGTCGGAGAGTTGGTGGAGAAAGCAGCATTGGTGGAAAGTGGGCTGGAAGAGGTGGCAAAACATGAACGTTCACGGAGGAACCAAGTGTCATCGAGAAACTGGAGATTTGGCTCGGGACTGCAGAGCACCAAGGAACGCGTAAGCAGCTCGTACGCGTGGTGAACGTCCAGAAGGAGATCAGCAACAACCGGCGAAGAGGCAGAAGGTAGCACCAGGGGTGCATATGCTGGGCACTGAGGATGGAGAAAACCCGATATATGGTAATTCTCATACCCTGCACTCTCTAAGTTAATGTTCGAATTTTATGCTTAGCATAGGAGTGCATGAATGGTTGTGTAGGAAATGTTTCTATTGGTGGAATTGAAACGTACACCTTGTTCGACTTTGGGGCCTCGCATTCCTTCATGCGTCCTGAAGTCGTGGCACGTTGGAAATCTAAGAGTGGCTTTGAGGGAGGTATTAGAATGATTCAGGCAGCGGGTGGCGCGATGCTGAAGTCGCATGCCATATATAGAGACGTGTCAATCATGGTGGGCGGTTAGAACATGCCAGGTGATCTTATTGTGCTTGAGACTAAGGGTTATGTAGCAATCCTTGGGATGGACTGGTTGGCCCATTATCGAGCTAACTTGGACTGTGAGAAAAGTCGGGTGACCTTTACTAGGAAAGAAGGGAAGCTAATGTTTCAAGGGAAGAAGAAGGTGATTGGGATTCCGGTAATATCAGCTCTAAGGGTAGTACAAATGGTCGACAAAGGATGTGAGTCGTTCCTAGCGACGATCACAATTGCGGATGGGGACCAAGAAGGGTTGTTAGGCAAAATTCCAGTGGTGCAAGAATTCGAAGATGTATTCCAAAAGCTTACCGGTTGCCACAAACACGAGACGAGCCATTCACGATAGAGTTGGAGCCTAGAACTGCTTATATTTACAAGACCCCTTACCGCATGGCTCCAACAGAGCTGGCCGAGTTAAAGAAGCAACTGGGGGAATTGATCGAGAAAGGGTTCATCCGACCTAGCAGCTCGTCGTGGGGTGAACCTGTGTTGTTTGTCAAAAATAAGGACGGTAGTTTTCGCTTGTGCATTGATTATCGGGGCTGAACCAAGTAACGATCAATAATAAGTACATGTTGCCGCGGATTGATGAGCTATTGGATCAGCTCAAGGGAGCATCGTGGTTCTCAAAAATTAATCTGGCATCGGGTTACCATCAAATCCCTATTGCAAAAGGAGATGTTAGGAAGACCGCATTCAGGACAAAGTACAACCATTTTGAGTTCTTGGTCATGCCCTTTGGGTTGTTGAATGCTCCAGCGGTGTTTATGAAACTGATGAACATGGTGTTCCACGAATTCCTTGACGAATTCGTAATCATCTTTATCGATGACATTTTGGTGTTCTCGAAAAGTTCAGAGGAACACGAGAGGCATTTAAGGATGTTCATGGAGAAACTAAGGGAGCATAAGTTGTTTGCTAAGTTAAGCAAGTGCAGTTTCTGGCAAAGGCAGACTGGATTCTTGGGCCATGTTGTGTCTGAAGCAGGAGTTGCAGCGGATCCCAAAAGGTGGCAGCCATTGCAAACTGGCAGAGTCCGGGAACGCCCACATAAATCAGAAGCTTCTTGGGGTTAGCAGGTTATTATCGTCGATTTGTGAAGAGATTTGCAAACTTGACTAAGCCACTAACCCGGTTGATGGGGAAAGACGTGAAGCACGAGTGGATGGCAGAATGCTAAAAGAGCTTCGCAAGCCTGAAGGAGCGACTGATGAGTACACCAGTTATAGTACTGCTGCAGCATGGGTGGCATATGTTGTGTTCACGGACGCATCGAAGATGGGGCTTGGTTGTGTCTTGATGCAAGAGGAACGGGTGATCTCGTATGCATCTCGATAGCTGAGGAAACACGAGGAGATTAATCCTACCCACAATTTGGAGATGGCAGCTGTTGTGTTTGCACTTAAGGTTTGGCGGTCATACCTTTATGGGGAGAAGGTTCAGGTGTTTACAGATCATAAGAGCCTTAAGTACATCTTCACCCAGCCGGAGTTGAACCTAAGGCAAAGAAGATTGATGGAGCTGGTGGAAGACTACGATTTGGAGATAGCTTATCACCCAGGGAAGGAAAATGTAGGGGCCGATGCACTGAGTCGTCAGAAGGCAAGTGTCTCTGATATCGATGTTGGGAATGTTGCGGGTTAATGTGTTAGTAGACGAGTCGGTTCATCTAGGCGAGGAAGGGGCAAATCAAGCTGACCTTCTGACTCAAATAAGGTTGGCCCAAGGGCACGATGAAGCGTTAGTTAAGATGGTCGAGGATGGTGTCGTGGGATATTGGAAGAACAACAGTGAGACGATCATCTTCCATGGACGAGTATGTATTCCAAATGATAAGGAGTTGAGGGAAAAGGTGCTAAAAGAAGCACACAATCTAAGTTCTCCATACACCCAGGCGCAACGAAGATGTACCATGACCTTAAGCGATACTGCCATTGGTTGGGAATGAAAAGGGATGTGGCTGAATGGGTGGCAAGGTGCCCAACATGTCATTTGGTGAAAACAGAGCATCTGGTTCCGAGTGGCTTGCCGCAGAGTTTACCCATGCCAGAGTGGAAATGGGATATGATCACGATGGACTTTGTGTGCGGGTTTCCAAAGATGAAGGGCTGCAAGGATTCAGTATGGATGATAGTGGACCGCTTAACTAAGTCTGCACATTTCCTTCCTTTCCAAATGTCAGATGGCATGGATAAGTCTGTGGATTCATGAGCCAAATCGTGAAACTCCATGGTGTTCCTGTTAGCATTGTGTATGATCGAGATCGGTGATTTATTTCAAATTTTTGGATGGCATTCCAAAGAGCTTTGGGAACTAAGGTGAACATGAGCACAGCGTATCATCCACAGACAGATGGGTAATCAGAGCGGATGATCCAAACATTGGAGGATTTATTTCAGGCTTGTGTAGTAGACTGGGTAAACTTTGGGAGAAGCATTTACCTCTAGCTGAGTTTGCATACAAGAACATCTACCACTCAAGTATTGGGATGTCACCGTATGAAGCCTTGTATGGACGTCTGTGTCGCACTCTCTTGTGTTGGATTGAAGTAGGGGAGGGCCGAGACCTTTCACCAGGCGTGATAAAAGAAACAACATACAAGATCAAGTTTATCAAGGAGAAAATGAAGAAGGCCCAAGATCGGCAGAAAAGCTATGTAGACAAGAGGAGGAAGGTGTTAGAGTTCCAAGTGGGGGAGATGGTTTTACTTAAATAGGGTGACGTTTAATGGAAAGGATAGGACGGTAAAGAGGGTGACGTTTAAGGGAAAGGATAGGATGAGAAAGATGGGGAAACTGCAACCGAGGTATATGGGACCGTTCAGGATTATGGAACTAATTGGACCAGTGGCATATCGTTTGGAGTTGCCTGGCGAGCTCCAAACATTTCACAATGTCTTTCATGTGTCTCAACTGAGGAAGGTGGTAAAGGATCCGACACTGATTTCTGGTCTATCGACTCATAGGAAACCAATACAAGTGACGAGACTGCCAGAAGAGCAAATCAGAAGGAAGAAAGTTCCTATGGTCGAAGTAGTATGGGAGCGTGATGGGATACGTGAGACTACGAAGTAGCGTGCGAACATGATGAGGGCTAAGTATCCGAAGTTATTTGAGGGCTAAGTATCCGAACTTATTTGAGAACCAAGTGGATGAGCAGATGGCTGATGCGGACTCGAGGACTAATTCCTAATAAGTGTGGGAGAGTTGTAACGAACCGCTCCCAGAGTGTTTTTATTTATTAAAGAAAGGGTCCACAAAAGAGGTTTCTTTGTAAGAAAGCGAAAATTATTCTAAGTGTCAAAAGTTTTCTTTCGTTATGAATGGAATAAGAACTGCATTTTTCTCTAAGTATCAAAGGCCATTCTTACTATTAAGGCATCGATAAATTAGAATAAACAGGGATAAACTGACTGTAGAACGATCAAAGTTTGAGGAAGTGGTCGGCGGACCATAGAGCCAACTAAGGAAATTTCAGATGTTCGGGAAGCGGGTTCCAAGTAAGGCAAGTTGATAAGTCATCGTTGACGGGTTGTTCAAAAGAAAGGTCGGGTCTACAGGAGTCGTTTAAGGCAAGAATGGTAGAGATTCGGTCAAACCTTTGTGGGCAAGTTTCGGCCAAGCCAAATAAGGAAACATCAATAAATTTCCGGCTTGGTGAGCAAGTCCAAGAATAATATAAAAAGGGACCTTCAGCTCCCCTTCAAGACACAACTCAAAAACCAAGTCTTAGAGAGAGGCTAGAGCAAGAATGCAGTCCTGAAGAGAGAGTTTATGAAGTGAGGATCGATCAAGGAGGATTGCAGGATTCTTCGCCAGAAAAACGCTGCTAAGTTCAGAGTCTTCGATCTTTTAAGATCAATCCAGGTGAGAACGTGATTCGTGGCAGTCCAATAAGAATTATTTTTTCTGGTTTGATTCAGTATGAACATGTTTATGCTTGGATATAATTCGTTTCAGGAAAGTTTGTTCATCGTGTTCATAGTTAAATGTTTGATGGAATTTGTTTAAGGAAACTTCGTTCTTCATGTTCTTAAGAAATGTATGATAGGAATTGTTTAAGTAAATTCCGTTCATCGTGTTCTTGAGAAATGCATGCTATTGATTTGTGGGATGGATTATCAAGTTATGTTAGGATGCTTATGTGGGAAATGAGCGTTTGATCTTGGGAACATAGGACATGAAATGTTAATGCGTTTAAGGAGAGTATAATCGAATCGAAATAATTAAGGAAACTGGTTAAGAGGATGTAATGGACCTTTCGGATCGCAGGTTTGGCTATGAGCCGTAAGGGACCGAAGGGTCGCAGGTTTGGTTTCGGCCGTAGGTTTGGCTTCGGCCGCAGGTTTGGCTCCGGCCGCAGGTTTGGCTCCGGCCGCAGGTTTGGCTATGGCCGTAGGATTATGGGCCTTCAGATCAAAAGGTGAAGAAGTGTTAAAGTAATGAAAATGATTTATCTAGCTACGTGAAGGAATGATAGAATCGGATTCTAGGGTGTTAGTGTTGATTTAGTGTTTTGCTTATTGGGTTGTAGTGGGTTGTACTAAGCGTCCTCACTGAGTAGTTTTGTATGATCATGCCTCCTTTTGTGATGCAGGTTATGAGTAGTTGGTTGGACCGGAACGCGGGACTATGAAGATCATTGGGCGGATTTTCTTATCTTATAAACTTGGGATTTTATTCTGGTGTTTTATGAATTATATACTATTACTCTACATTATTTTCATGGATTTATTAGTAAAGTTGAAGTTTTTGTTTAAGTTTATTATAGAAAAATTTCGTAAATTTTTACTTAGGATTTTTGAGGCTTTTTCAAGATTTCCGGTTCGGGGTGTTTCAGAAGACCCCACGACCAGCTCTCAAGACAAGGTGTATACAAGTCTCTAAACCTCAAGAATCCTTCAGCAAGTTCAACAAGTTCAAAGAGTCATCCATTCTGCCATTTCTCTTTGAAACTACTTGAGCACATCCTTTTACTCCATGGTCCATAGCTCTTACTATATAGACAATATCAAGGCATGGTGATTCCTGTGGTGATAAAGGGTTAAACTACCTTCTCTGGTCCAGGCTTGTGAAGATAACCCTTGGAGAAAATGGCTTGTGGAGCATCTACACAAGAAGCTCCAAAGAAAACTGGCTCTAAACTTGAAGATGGAGACAAATGGCAGTAAGAAGACCTCATAGTCTTGTTCGTCCTCCAAAGCTCCCTTGAAGCTTCCATCATGGAGGCTTAGTCTTACTATGAGAGTTCTATAGAGTTTTGGGATACTCTACACAAAGTGTATGGCAACTCATCCAACCTCAGCCGCGTGTATCAAGTCAAGAAAGCCATCAATGACCTTCCTCAAGAGGAGATGGAGTTCACTGACCACTTTGGAAAGCTCAGATCCTTATGGGCTTATCTTGATATGTTGAGCCATCAAGAACTGATCCAACTATCCTCAATGAAAGGAGAGAGCAAAACAAGGTGTTTGGGTTACTTCTCACTCTTAGCCCAACATTCAATGACCTAGTGATGCACATATTGAGATCATACAAGCTGCCCTCACTTCAAGAAGTGTGTTCTCAAATCCAAAAGGAACAAGGTTCACACGGCCTCTTTGAGTCTAAGGAAGGCCTCTCTCTAGCAAACCAGGCTGAAGGATTTTCTATTGCCAACAAAGTGTACTAGAACAAGAGGACATGAGGGGTATGAAGTGTGACCATTGCAAGAAAGAAGGGCACACCAAAGAGAAGTGTTAGATACTCAATCCTCACCTCAATCCAAATAAATTAGATAAAAGCTTAGAGTAGAGGTCAAGGAACCAGCTCAGGTTCCTTGAGAGTAAAAATACCCTCCTTTCAATAACAGCATTGTGTCTTTATGTTGTATGTTCATGCTTTCCTAAATCTTTAAGTTGTCTAGATGAATAATATAGAAATCGCTAGTAGGATGCTGGATAAGTTGTTAAGTCTTTGAGCTTTAGGTAAACTGTTTAGCTTAAGTCATTGTGACATTATATTGCATAAATGCCTAATTAATAAGCCATATTTATTAGGATTTAGAGAACATGTTGTTAGGATGTTTTTCATGATGATTATGTGTTTTATTTGCTTATCTGAGGCAGTGGCGACCAGTCTTGAGGTCATTCAAGATTCTGGTCCCATGCTAAGGTTATTGATTCATATTTGAGTTGTAATGGTGTGTAGGACACAAGATGTAACTATTGAGCCAGAAGCAACAACAAGGAAGGGGAAAATTGCCCATATTGATCAGAGCCTGCACATGATGCACATTCCTGACCATGGAGAAATTGCTCATGAATGGTGTAATGGAGTAGAGCACATCCATGAGAGAAGGCCATCACTAAGACAAGAAGGCCGGTGGTCCAAGAAACAGTCATGAGTGCTCACTTCCAAGCTTGATCTGTCACTTATACTCTCCGAATCAAGATTGAGGAGGGGTGTGAGTGAGATGATGAAACTGAGCATTCCCACTCTAAAGGAACCAACCGGGGCTACTCCAGACTACGCAAGGCTGACCTTTGAAGATGCTTCAAGAAGGAGTCTTGATGGAGAGGCAGACCAAGAGAGTGGTCAGTCTTGGCTGAGCCAGAACACGACTGACCTTTGAAGGTACCTTAAGGAGTGTTGATGGAGAGGCAAACCATTGAAGATGCTTCAAAAGGTGTTGATGGAGAGGCATGCCAGAAGTTGAACATACACCCACCAAGTTGGATGTCCTTGTGGATTACAAGGTCAAGAATGAAGTGAGGAATTCAAGTGAATAAACCAAGATGGAGTGCACCCCTCACCAGAATCTTAACAAAATGATGCAAGGGAAGAATCTAATCTCCAATCTCTTTATACTTTGGATTGGTTTTTCGTTGTGAATTGATACATGTGCACTGTATTATTGTGAAACAGGTACCTATTGATTTCATGAGCAAAGGCACTCTTGGACTCAACCCATAAAGAATGCAAGAAACCAAAAAAAAAGGGGGAGGCAAGCCATGGCCATAAGAAGAGACTCAAAGGCTGATTGAAATTGGTTGATTGTAAAGCAAGGAAGGGAATGGTGCCTTCTTGCCACTGGAGAAAGGCACCAATCCATAGTTTATGATTCCCTAATCATGATCATAAGACTCATAAACTCATTGGCTCCATGGGCTGAGATGCTTGTATTGTTTTTCCCTAAGTATGGTTTTATCCCTAAGAGGTTTTCCATACTTGTTTTTTCATGAGGTAAGTACTCTCAGTTTCAAGCTTTTCCAATGATCTCCTATGGTCAACCTTGAAGGAGAGTATTGGAATGAAGAAAGAATGACCAGAGTAAGCAAGCTGAACAAGGTTCAGGTCGAGTGCAGCAACTGGAGCAGATTTAGGGATGTTCGTACAATCTGTCTCACTCTCGATCATGAGTGACTTGCAAGTCAAGGAAGGAGTTGGGGCTTATGACCGTTTGTAATCTCCAGGAACCATGGTATTTGAATTCAAACTGAAGTATTCAGATTATATTAAAGAAAGCAGATCACATGTGCAAAGGCTGTACCCGGAGTTGTCACTTTCATCAATGGGAGATTGCACCACCATCTCTCCTCCTATCCCTTTCTCCTCATCTGGACGAGGCAGACCTTGTCTTCTTCTCCTCATCTGGACGAGGCAGACCTTGTCTTCTTCTCCTTTGGCCTCTTCTATTTTCCTACATAAGTAATTGTTTAATAGAACCAAGATTTAGTCATTGTTTATTTTTAGTATTTGTCTATTTAATTCTTGGTTGTAACCTAAGGCAATCTAAGAGAAAGTTGACTCTTTCCTTCACATATTATTGGTTCCTCCTCTCTCTCTCTCTCTCTCTCTCTCTCTCACGAGTTACTTTGGTTCTCTCACTCTTTAATACTCTAAATCTCTATATTCACTATGGTTACTTACAAGCTTATACTCTTCATACTCTCCAAACTCTCATTCTTCAGCTACTTTCTCTCAAACATACTTGTTCTCTCTCGTCTAACTTCTGTTATCTTTCATACAAACACTAAAGTTCATCATGCTCACCTTCTATATTATATTTTCTTACAATTAGATCGCTTAGGAGTGAAGTTTCCCTTGGTTTAATATATCAAGTGATTTAGTCAGCTTAAACTGAGCATTTAGATTTGGGGCTTCTTATCTTGTTCTGATGATGTTCGGAAGAGTGTTCAGAGTTAATCACATGTGCTTTCTAAGTTTGATGTTCTAGATGAAAGATCTTATCTTCTTAGGTAATTAACAAAAGGTGTTATAGTAGAGTTTGATTTTATAGTTTAAGTATATTGTTATAAAGTGTTAGATCATCTGGATTGCTCCATGCTTCGTCTCTTCCGATGGCTTTCATCACCGGATCTTGAACCTATTGTTAGTGCATTGAAAACTGATTTTTAGAAGATAAAAAAACAACAACTCCGCAAGGTGTTCATCTACCAGTTGTGAAGTGTTACGTGATGTAGTACAAGAAGTGCTACCAGAAGAAAAGTTGTGTAGCTGACTTAAAGACTGGAGTTGGTGGCTGACCTAGAGCTAAACTATATATTACTTGGAGGCTAAGCAAGCTATGATTTACTTTGGAGAAAAGAAATCATCAAGGGAAAATTTCCAAAATGCTTTGTAGAATATTTGGAAATATTCCATAAAAGAAGATTTAGGAATATCTCTTCCTTGAGAAGTTGGCAAGGATGAGCCATGAAATCTACTAATATAAGTAGAGAGAGTCATGCCTTGTGTTAGGTACCAACTCAAAAAAAAAATCAAAGCATAAGGGTTTTGGTGTTCAATGTGAGTGAACAAAAAACATAAGGGCTAGGGATCATGAGGGGTTCTTGGGTTAAGTATAGATCTTAGAAAGTGTTAGGCTAGTGTCTCTATTTGAGTGTGACATGTAAGTCAACCCGAAAGGGAGTTAGAAATACATTTTTTATTTGTAAGAGAAGCCTTCAGTATTGTTTATGTTGTAGAACTTTGTGAAATAAATAAAACATAGTACTTCTACGTGTTACTCTCTGTGTCAGATCAATCTTGCACTTTCAATTGGTATTAGAGCGGTTCACCAAAGTCACATGTGAGAACCTGAATTCAAGAGGGGTGATAGAGTACATCAGGAAGCATGGTGGTTAAGTTAGAGCAAGAGGGATGATAGAGTACAACAGGAAGCATGGTGGTCGAGTTGAAGCTGTGAGTGGGGGATGTATTCTAAAACTCAGGTGGAGATTGTTAGCGAAGTGAAGACTGAGTTTTAGAAGCTGAAGAAAAACAACTTCTCAAGGTGTTCATCTACCAATCGTGAAGTGTTACATGAAGTAGTACAAGAATTTCTACAAGAAACGGAGCTGTATAGATGACTTGAGACTAGAGTTAGAAGCCGACCTAGAGCTAAACTAGAGATTACTTGGAGGCTAAGCAAGCTATGCTTTACCTTGAAGTAAGGAAAATCATCAAGGGAAGATTTTCAAAACACTTTGTAGAAGATCGGAAAGTATTCCATAAAATAAGATTTGAGTATATGTCCTTCATTGAGAAGTTAGCAAAGATGAACTACGAAATCTACTAGTATAAGTATAGAGAGTTGTGCCTTGTGTTGGGTACTACCTCAAAAGAAGATCAAAACATAAGATCTTTGGTGGTCAATGTGAGTGACCACAAAACATAATGACTAGGGTCATAAGGGATTCTTGGGTTAAGTATAAATCTAGAACGTGTTAAGCTTGTGTCTCTGTTTAAGTATGACATGTAAGTCAACTCGAAAGGGAGTTAGTAATACAGTTTTTCTTTATAAAAAACCTTTATTATTATTTATGTTGTTTCTAAAATAAATAAAATATAATACTTGTACGTTTTATTCTCTATGTCAGACCGATCTTGCACTTTCAATTTTATTGGTAAATGGAAAACCAGAACTGTAATCATGTGAAGGAAGAAGATGGATACATGTGTGGCATATGTTTATCCTTATCCATTTCTTTCCTCTTAATTTGGATTATTGGGCTTTAAAACTAGATATCAGATTTGTATTCTGTTAGTGGTTATGTATTTTTACTTTGTGTATTTCATATTGATCTTTTAGTGGCTTATAATAAAAAGGAGCACAGAAAAGTATCTGAGGAAAGTAGTTGATACTTTCACGATGGATGAAGCTAAGAGTTCTAAAACCCCAATTGAAACTCATTTTAAGTTGTCATCAGTCAAGCATAGTGACAAGTGCATTGATACTGAGGCCATTCCTCATTACTCTTTTGTTGGTAGCATTAGGTATCTGATGGTAGGGACTAGGAAGACTTAGCTAGAAGCTCTCTCCTCCCCAAAAGTGTAGAAGCTTCAGTGAAAATGGTAAAACTTTGCCAAGAAAAGAATGACAAACTCAAACTTCTAAGAAAAGAATGACAAACAACAAAGGCAACATTTAAAGGTTATGGAACAAAAACATGTACAATTTATAGATATAGTCATCTTCTTTTTAAGAGTTTAATCCCTTAAGCTAAAGACTTCTCTATCCGAGGAAGAATGCCGGAAGGAAGATGGTGTGAAATAATTCATTCCTTTTATGTAGCTACTCTTATGTCCTCTGTAAATGCATCAGGCATGGATTTTCATGATCAGTGTCTAGCTTTGGGACTTCTAAAACCGTTCAGATTGTCCAAGTAGGAGAACTTTTTGGGTGTAAGACCTGGGGATTTAGTAGGTTTATCACTACCTTTGGAACTATTGTCACTCCAACCCATGAAATCTAACAAGGTCTTGGAGTAGCGTGGGTCAAGCTTCTCGGTTTCTTCTCCCGAGTTAGAAGATCCTGCTGACTCTGAATCTGTCTCTGTTATTCTCCCACCATCTGATGTCTCTTCGGCCAATAAAGTTTGCTTCCGTGCCAAAGAATCTGTGTAGAGAACATCTTCTATCCTCGACATCACCGTGTAAGCCAAGCTCTCAAGTATCCTCGAGTAACTCTCCAACACCGCTTGTCCAACGTCCTTGTTAAACTGAATCTTGGAGATGTCAAGGGAGGACTGAGGAAGACCGGGAAACTTCTGTTTGAGTAAGACCAAGATTGTCTCTGCTCTCTCTTCGAACAATTCTCTTTTCTCCAAGCTAACTGCTGATCCCCAAGAAGATTTGCTGTCCTTGACGTGAAGCTTCCTCTTCCAAATCACCACAGATGCCTCAATCTTATTCTTCAAATCCAACACTTTGTGCTCTGTCGACAAGTCCAACATTGACAAGAACTGCTCTGGATCAAACCACTCCTCTGTTATGCTCTTGTATATCGAATCTCCAAGGCTGGCTCTTCCGTTCTGTCACCACAACACAAACCAATTCTTAAAACAAAGGTAGAAATGAAGAATACTATTATCAATGATGTATTTACCTTTGGGAGAGAGTCGATGTAGCTCTCTGGTATTGCCATTTCGGAGAGGACTTGAGCATTAATAGCCATTGCAGCTTTTTGGACTTGTGTGACTGAATCTTTCTGGAAGTAAAGCATTCTCCGAGCCGGTTCAGATAAACCACCGGGAGGAACTTTCACCGGAGGGAGCCACCATTTTTCGTTTGACCTAGCATTACTTGCTTGTTTCCCTTCTTCTGAATCTCTCGACACATAATAAAACTCGTTGTGTCCTCTGAAGTTGTCAAGTGTTTCCTGAACATGTTTTCATCACCATTAATCCATCACATGCTTTCTCTTGTTATACCACCATTTATGTTGGATTATTAACAATAAAATTTCTAAGTTCTTAGGGTTTTTTTGTTTGTTATTGAAAAATAACTACACAAATAAACACTTACGATGAGCATGGCGTCGAGTTTTCGAAGGGCTGGGATGTTCATGAGAAGATCACCTCTTTGTCTTGTCACCATAATCTACATAAAATCATTAAACGTTATATATCTATCTATCTAAGGAGGTAGAAAATGATAAAAAAATTTCCTTTGGGAATATCCCAACCTCGGTGCAAACCCCTTCTTTGCTCGTTTGCTGAGAAGGAACAAACTCAACTATATGATCAGTCACAGACAACAACCAATCTATCTCTTTCTTCCACCTTGCTTGTCTATCTTGCGGCATCGGTTGTAGCTTTGTTTGTTCTCCGAATATAGACGCTGAAAATCGAATATACCATCATCAGAATATTCATAAACCAGTAAAAACCTCAAGTATTACTTGTGATGCAAGAAACAAGATAAGTTAAAAGAAAAAGATTTACCAGCAAGATTTGTGATGGCGTTGGAAAGAGCCAGAGCAGAAGATACGCCTTTTCCACCACCGGACATATCTTCTCCAAGAAGTAGTTTCGCAAACCTGTCCTTCATCATCTCTGTATCTGCAATATTTTATGTCATTATTAGATTTTTCTCTCAAGGAAATAATTGTCTTCAGCCAAACTTGTTTAACAAGTTATTGAGAAAAAGAAAAGAAAAATCCACCTGCTTGTTGTCTATCAGGTCGTTTTCCTGGCCGATTAAGAGGAGAAATCATCGGAGGAATGCTCTCAGCGGGGCTTTCTGACAAGCTATCGGAGTTTTGGCTTGTAGGCGTGTTGGATTCGACCAGATGTGAATCTCCGTTCTCCACGACAATTGTTTGAGGCTGTTGTTGTTGTTGATGTTTTGTTGATGATGAATCAAACATTCTTCTGAAACTGAATGACTTGGAAGCGCTTAGTCCTCGTTCCAACGCTGCAACCATGGTACGACAACGTTCGCTTGTTTTCTTGCCTCGCAAGTTAAACCCCTTTATGCCTTTAAAATCCAGCTGATCTAAAGATGTTACAACTTTTACACAAGTACTGGCAAATCTTAAATACAAACATTTAACAAACGATAAATCTCTCTCTTTTGGTTTTGATATGAAAAAAAAAATTATTAAAAACAAAACGTTTGTCTTGGATTTAAGGATTAGAAACATTCCAAATAAGAAATTAGTAAATAAAAATTTAGCATGCTAGCTTTTTTTAGCATCTGTTTTCTTTTCTTTCTTGTTAGAAATAAATTGATGGTTTAAGGTAAGAGTGGCGATCCAAGAAGCACGGAAAAGACAATAAAAACTCCACAACTGATTCAACATCCTCATGGGAGATATATCACTCATCAATTAATAGAGTATTTAGATGCCTTCCAATTTTTTTCCTAACCTTAATCACTATTCGAATTAGTGTCAGTTAGAATTTTGAAGCCAAAAAGTCTTTGTAAAAATGCAAATGAAAACAAAAAAAGCATAAATATTTGTTTTTTACTAAAACAACTTTACAGAATAAAAATTAAAAAAGAATTATACTATTTTATGTTAGAAAATAAAACCCTACACTTTATGCGTATATCATAAAAGATAAAACAACTAAAACGATAATATTCTGTTATACTTGTAACTACGAAAAACTACACTTTTCTTATGAGAATTAGTTTGATATTTGTTTCTAGTCACTCACATAAGTGAATGATAGAACTGTATTCTAGGTAATCAATTCTATATATATTTCCTATGAAAAAATTTAAACTCATGAAATTATTTTTAAAATGAGTTTATTAAAAAAATAAATTACTATCATAACAACACAACAACTACAATTGATTTTTGTATTTTGGTTTTCAAATATTTTGGGTACATATAATATATATATATAAATATATATATATATATATAAAGAATCATTTCAGGCTTATTTTTATTAAATTCTTTTGGTTTTTATTTCAATTTGGGTAGTGAAGTTTGAATCCGACGTATAACCAAAATAATTATATGTTTGGTTACTGTTAAACTTTTTGGGTTTATTTGGTTACTGTTAAATTTTTTGGGGATTATTTAAGATATTTCGGATAAAGTATCGCGTATTATCTGCTTGGTTTTGATTACTTTTCTCTATGCATAAATAATATTTGTAGATTTATAATATATATTTTTGGCTATTTTTAAATCTAAATATAGCTAATATTTTAAATACACAGTCATATTTTATTTATTCAGATGCTGATTTGGTTTTCAGTTTGGTCTTTGTGAAAATGCAAAGGAAAACAAATAAGCATAAATATTTATTTTACTAAACCAACTTTATAGATTAAAAGTTAAGAAACAGTTATATCATATTAATTTAGTTTAGCAAATAAAACCTTATATTTAACGTTTATATCATGAAGGATATAACAACTAAAACGAACTATGATCTACAATAATATGTTATACTTGTTACTACGGAAAAATACACTTTTATTCTGAGAATTAGTTTCAAAAATCTTTGTTTCTAGCTCATTCATATATAGGTAATCAAATGGTTAGTTCAATATATATACATTGCCTATAAAAATATAAAATCATGAAATTATTATTAAAATGAATGAGGTTTTAAAAAAATTCAAATACTCTCATAACAACACAACAACTACAATTGATTTGTATATTTTAATTTCCAAATATTTTGGGTATATATATATATAAAGAATCATTTCAGATCGATTTTGATTAAACCCTTTTGGGTTTTAGTTCAGTTTGAGTATGAAGTTCGAATCTGAATAATAACTAAAATAATATGTTTGGTTACTGTTTCAATTTTTGTGTGTGGTAATTTAGGATATTTCGGGTAAAGTATCGCGTAATAGCTTATTAGTTTTGATTATTTTTCTTTATGCATAACTAATATTTTAAAATTTTGAAATATATTTTGACTATTTTAATCTAAATATAGCTAATATTTTAAATACAAAATCATATTTTGGTTATTCAGATACCGATTTGGTTTTCAGTTTGATTTTGGTTTGATTCGAACATCCAAAATGATTTTTGAAAAAACTGTTTAGATACTTCTGTTAGTCTGGTTCAGTACTTCTTAATTCATTTTAGTTTAGTTTAATTTTCAGGTTTTTGTATTTTTTATATGTCTAATTTTTAACTTAAATCAAGACTGTAACATTTTTTGTTCCGCTTTCCTAAATTCCTTTTTATTTTAAAAGGAACAAACCCATTAACTTAAACATAGAGTTCCCTCGTTCCTTTCCCTATTAAAAGAGGTGTCTCATAATTTATTTTTCATCAGAGAAAACTTAGCGCAGCCCTGCAAAGATTTCAAGCGGTCGAGTCATCAAGACCTAAATCCTAGCCACCACCAATCACCATTGTCGGTATCTCTGATCCGTCACCGCCTGCCAGCCCCCTAATATACACCATAGTCGATATCTGATAGTGATGTGATAGCAATGAATGTGATGGTGAAATGTGTGACATCATAAGGCAAGGTTAGTTAAGTGGCACCGGGTAAGTAGGCACACAAGCAAATGAAGCCTATGAGTTGTAGGTGAGATATTCATGTAAAATTTGTGGGGTCGTAGCCCTCGTTTGGGCACATACGCATGAATGCCTCAATGGAGATGGAACCTCTGTGAGCGAGCACTTGATACTAGAGGTCTATGTTGATTGTTGTTTGTCGCACGTTAATCTCTATTAGCTTGTGACTATTCTTATTGTGTTATGTGATTTGAGATGAGTTTGTGAATTCTTAGAACCCACCCTCACTGAGTAATTCAATACTCACTCCCTCCCCCTTTTGCAAGTACGTTCGATGAAGTATAGGAGTATGAGTCCGCGTGGTGCAACCTTTTGAGAATTATGTTTATTTTATTGTATTTCGGATTTAAGATACTTAAGACCTTGCTGATTTATTTGTGTTTTCAGTTTTAAGATAAGTGATTGTAAGACCTTGGTTTTGAAGTAAAGGAAGTAGTAGTTTAGAACTGAGTTGTGTCATGGTTGGAAATAAGATGTTTGGGACCTTTGGCGAGACATGGTGACTTGCCTTGTGACACAGACCCTAACTCTGTGCTCTAAGCCCCTGGTCGGTTTTGGAGAAGGCAGTCATTACAATTTAGTATCAGATCGTGGATTAAACCGAGCTGGTTATGTTTGGGTGGGTAGATGTAGACAATAGGTGTTTTATATTTGGTTTTAAAATGTTTTCAAAATTTTATTAAATAAGGAGGGGGTTAAATAGATTAGTATAAGGCACCATCTGGACCGAAGCTCCTCACTCGCTCTACGAGATAGTAAACTCAATTGCAACCATGGACTGAGACCCTTCACGTTCCTTTAGTTAGTAGGTTATCTTCTAATCTTTCAGTAGCCATTACACCAAGGATTAACATAGTTATTACTGTCCGAAGAGCATCTGAGCAATCAGCCAGGGCGGAACCTTGTACTATGACGACATCAAGTGTAAATAAGAATCATAATAAGGAAGAATCAGAGGTGGAAAGCCATCAGGTGTGATTCTAGAGAATGTGCAATCTGTAATGGATGCCATGGATTTAGAGGAGTGTTTGAGGTACCTTGAGACATATGGAGTCCAGATGCCAAGGAGTGGTGTCACATCCAGAGTTAGAGCTTTGTCATCTTCTTTGGAAATATCTGTGAATCTACAACCTTAACATTACCTAAGGGTGTAAATTTCAAGGACCATCATATTGGAAAGTGATTAAGTACATGAGGAACATGTTGATAGAATTCTCTGGTAGGAATGATGATACCACCAATGGCATTTACAGAAGGAAGAAGTTGGAAAGTTTTTTGAAGTAGCTAGACGTCCGCCGAGTTTTGTATGGACTTGTCCATTCATCACCTAAAGGAGGACACAATGATATGGTGGGGAGAGTCACGAATTGTGCAAAAGTGCGTTGTGAACTGACTTAGATGAGCTTCTTAGAAACTTTCAAAAAATAAGTACTTCATGTGGGAGGCCAATGATTAGGTGAAAAGTCCATTTCAAAATATTACAAAAGGACTAGGAATGTAAAGGAGTATGAGAAGAGTTCAAACATTTTAGAAGGTTTGCAGGTTAGTACTTAGAGAAATGTGAGATGACTAGCCAGTTCCAGAAAATATTAGAATCAAACTCAAGGACGTTGTAGTGTGGAGAATTATCAAGACCTCAGTGAGTTAGTGGAAAGGAATGTTTTACAAGAAGTTGGACTAGATGAAGAATTCCAGCACAGCTGCAAAAGGAAAAAGGATTCTGAGATGGATCAGTGTTTGGAATGTAATATTATTCAAAGAGATGTTAGAGTTTAGAAGTGCGTAAGTGATCAGAGGCGTGTCAGCATTACGAGGTGTGGAAGTGTGTTAGTTTCTGAGGAAGTTAGAGTTGAGTGGATATAAGGGGATCTTAGGATAGACTAGAGGTCAAGCGTCAAACACTAAGGGATTGTGTCAGGGCATGTGTTCTAATTCCTTGATATGAAGGGAATGTAGTCTTTAATGGAATAAGGATTAGGATATAGATTTCTACTATTTGGATGTTGTAAACTGAAGAGTCAAGTGATAACGGAAACAATGCATACTTGGGTGGGGAAATTTCAAGACTGGATACCATCCATGGAGTAGCCGAGTATGTGGAAGTATTCAAGCTACTACAAGGACCCCCACCGAGCCGAGATGGTGCATATGCCATAGAGTGGAACACAAGACGACACTGAGTAAGACACCATATTTGTTGGCATCGCCGAGATTTATGAGTTGAAGAAACAACTAGAGGACTTGGTGGAGAAAAGACTCATCCAACCAAGCATCTCATCTTCGGGAGAGCATGTCATGTTGTAAAGAAGAATGATATGAGTTTTTAACCTTGCATGGTTAAAGGAGGATTGAATCGTTCAGTTTTGGAACAGCTGTAAGGCGTGTTGGGGTTCTCTAAGATAGATCTCACATTGGGATATTGTCAAATTTTGATATCAAAGGGAGATAACTGGAAGACAACATTATGAACTGGTAATGGACATTACGAGTTTTGTGAGAATGCCTCTTTGGGTCGACTGATGCATGACATGTTATTATGAAGTGGATGTATGTTATTTTCGATAGTATTGGGCTAAGTATCTGATAGTGATCATCGAAGAAACATTAGTTTACTTCAGGGAGGAGTATGATTGGCACTTGGTTGTAGCTTGAATAAGTTATATGAGAAGAAATATTTAGTTGAAAGGGTGTAGTTTTGACAGAGAAAGATTGGAGTCTTGGGTGAGATGATCAAATATTAAATGACATACATGAGTGTGGATAAGGTATGTGAGGTCCCAGGTTTGAGAATAGTACCAAATATTCATGACGAGATTCTTACTAGGAAAACACGGTTTTCGAGAAAGGATATCAGTTAAAATGGACGAAAACTTGCATCAAGGGCTAAAGTAGCTAAAAGAATGGCTGCATCAAACACTAGTGTTAGTACTACCTCAGTCTGGAATATCGTTGGTAGTATCCACTACCGCAACTAAAACTTGCGGTGAACTTAGCTAGTTACACTTGTATTCCACGTTGATATACCATAGTTTTTACCACTTTTTGACCATGGTATAAGTCCGTTTTAGAGTCTTATATGTACATATAGAGTGGTTTTAGATTATTTCAAGTACGTTTTGGAGGTTTTTTAGCAATTTGGGGCCTGAGGAAGCATGAGCCTGAAAAAGATCAAGTCAGAATTATTTTTATGATAGTGTCGATCGACATCCACATTAGTGTCGGTCGACACTCCCCTTGTTCCACGAGAAAAGCCGACTTTGAAGACATTGAAGAAAATTCCTGAAGTTTCACTTATTTGCAAAAGAAGCCAAATTGTGTTTTAGATGATTTCTTAGGTTTTTAAGAGTTTTGAAAACATATGCTCGGATAGAGGAAACTAAAGATTAAAGTGGAGAGATAGATATGAACTCCTGCAAAGAGAAAATCTTGAACTCTCATTTTTCTTACTATATTCTATTTATTATGCAATTCATTCAGATTCCGATTTGTGTTTTCATGATCATGTCTGAGTAATTTGATTGTTATATTTAGGGTTCGTCAAAGGTTGTTGAATGAACTACTAAATTGAATAAAATTGTTAGGGTAATCCTTAGTTCTTCATTTAAGTTGTTTTTAATGCTAGTTTATAGATTGACTTCCTTAAATATAGATCTTGAGATAGTTGTGAGACACGGGAGTGTAATCAATTGCATAGTTTGAACTTAGATTAGCTAAATTTTATTCATAACGAGAGTTAGTTTAAAGATTTAGTCGATCAAACATATGTTTATTACTTATCTGAAGTAATTGAATTCAAACAAGAACTAAATTTCTAGGATTTAGACATTAGATAGTCTTTGCGACGAGAGTTTATTGATTATTGATGTGAGTATGAGTTCAAAAACGATTCTTAATTTAGCCCATAATAATTTATCCAGTTTATAGTTTTGAAACACCTGCGAGTATCCTTGAGTCTAGGACCTTTCACCTTTGATGACTTACGGCCTTTTTGTTTTGTTTAGTATTTATTGCATTACATCCTTTGTTGCTTAGCTTGACGTTGAAAACAAAGGTTTATTGTGAAATCTTAGTTTTTTTTGGATTTGATCCATAAATGTTACAATGAACATATTATTTGAAAGAGTAGTTTAAAAGTTAATTTGAGCATATTAAATTTGACGTCGTTGCTGTGGACTCTTTGTTATTGCCAATAGACTTAGGTTAGAGTCTAGTTTAAACTTTTATTTTTCTTGTTACATACAAGTTCTTTCTCTTTGCCTGTTGAAACAAGTACTGCTTGAGATAAAAAAAAAGCTTGGATTTTGGACAACCAGTGTCGATTGACACACATAAAGCATTAATTGACACCAATCACCAGGAAATAGAGATGTCTGCAACGCTGATCTTAGTGGCAGATGAGAAATGAGTCTTACAAAATCTAGGGGGTTGTGCACGTAACAGCTCAAGCCAATTGATTGATGAACATTGGGCTGAAATCCCTGATGAAATAGTTGTTGTTGTGCATGTCGAGATTGAACACCAAAGGACACTTAGAGGCTAAATATGCCTAATTAATTTTACGAAACAGGTATGCAATCCGTTCTCCAGAGATTCAAACGGATAACTTTGAGTTGAAACCCACACACTTATCTCTGGTGGCTAAGCGTCCCTTCATGGTCTTCATAACGAGCATCCAATGGATCACCTAGAGTTGTTTGAAGACTTAGTTTCGGCAATTAAATGCAGTGGAGTCTCCGGAGACTATCTTTGCTGCAAACTTGTTATATACTCTCTTTCTGAAGAGGATGCTTACTGGCTGAAACAACTTCACGCGGGATATTTGGCTAGCTGGTGTGATATCAGAAGTGCTTTCTTCAACAATTGTTTCGATGATGTGAAGTACAAGAACCTTATTTTATTACATTTTAGATTTAAGATACTTAAGAATTTATTGCTTTATTCGTATTTTCAGTTTTAAGATAAGTTACTATATGACTTTGGTTTTGAAATAAAAAGAATTGTTAATTTGGTATTAAGTTGTGTCAAAGTTGGAAGCATGGGTGGTCCCGAACATAGCGAAATAAAACATTGGCCTAGGACCCACAAACTTTTAAAAAAAAAATAAATAGAAAAAGACTCCCAAATTTATAAAAAAAAAGTTTTTATAAAACCCTTACTAAATTACTTAGAACCTCCAACATCTCAGAGACCACTCTGGTTGGAAGTAAGATCTTTGAGATCGTTGGCGGGATATAGTGGCTTGCCTTGTAGGGCAACTGACGCTTCAGTTTGAGATTTAGATGGGTTTTAGGAGAGGTGGTCATTACAAAGACTACCAATCCTTTTCTATGTTCATAATTCACTGTGAAATGGGATGCATATCCATGGACGCACCACCGGTCCAAATAAGGCTCAAGCAAAGTCACATGACACCCCTAAAATTGTTAAATGAATAAAATTGTGTAAGAATGGTTAAAGAATGATGATTCAGGAGAATGATTGTCATGAGGAACTAAGAACCATCATCATTTATCAAATTTTACCTATCTCTTTTATGTACATAACTCACTGCCAAGTGGGATGCATATCTCATATATCAATTTTTTTTCTTTTTGTTTTAGGTTTTCGTGGCCTTGCTATATCTTCCCTTAATTGAGATAAACACCTTTAATACAAATTTAGGTTGTCCAAAACTTAATGAATGAGAAACCTTTCAGTATGCAATGTGAATCCAAAGCCAACACTGCACATGACTTGTCTTTATTCTACTTCACTACATATGAAAATAAAATCTTCCAAGAATTTCACGCTTGCACACAAAGTAACTAAAGAATGGTGCATTTATTGCGCTACAAAGGCGGTCATGGTGTTGCAAGAACCATGTGACTATATTAATTCTCTTCACCTTTTTTTTTAACACTTCTCTTCACCTTTTTTAAAAAGTTTTAATCAATCCTTTGGTAATTATAACTACTGATACTTTTTAAAACTAGGAGTACATGACTTCTTCTTACGCATTTCTCAAAGTTTGTGTTCCTTTTAATTTTTCTGCTTACATATCTTCTAACTGATAGATAGAGCTAAAATAGATAGAATAAGATAACAGAGTTGTGGTAAATTTTTAATTGATTTGTTTGCCATTTCTTGTCACGGTTCATACTCAGTGTATGTTCGGTAAATGTTTTCGACTTCTGTAAACTCTAATAAATATGTTAAATTCAAAACTTCATTCCATTTCATTACTTTTGAATTTGAAAAGTCCCTCCTTTCTTTAATGCTACCGATTTGTTTAGGTCAACTATCGACCACTATTGTTTATCGGTGGTTAGGGAAATGCAGCGATTACATTGATGGAATTATCTTATTCCTCAAATGTATAAACAGAGAGATTTTAGAAGTGAATACCATTCTTAACAGTTATAAAACTCATATTGATGTATGAATTATAAACTCATGTTCAGGTGTGAACTCGCAACTAGCAAACTTCTATTGTCTAGTGTCGCCACTCGAATTAACTATAACTAATGACCCATATACAAAAAAAAACTAAATTGGGTTAATTTATTAAGATATAAACTGAGAGGTCGTTGGATAATAAATAATAAAGAATGGTGATATTCTTCAATAAATGTTAGCCTAATCATGTGCACAATTTTGGAGAAACTAGACAAAAAGTGTCATTGAAATGGGATTCTCTAAAATGGGAATATTGATTACACACCCAATTATTTAGTAAGAAAATCCAATGTCTTTTGTTGTTTGCATTTTCTTGTATTTATCCTCCACTTGTTTAACCCTACCTGATCATTTATACAACACATCATCACCAGTATAATTAGTCGAAGCCCTTGTAAAATTGGGTTTATCCAGAGTCCATAGCATAAATTAGTAAACATTGAGACTTTGTCCTTCAAATTTATCAAATTAATAAAGTTTTATAACTTCCAAATTATAAAAGAAAAAATATTAAAATTTACACTACATTATTAATACTCCTTAAATTTAAATCCGCCGTTTAATCCCATGAATCAACGTGTCGTGGATCACAACTACACTGCAAATATCTAATTAATCTGATCCTGTTAGAATTATTATTTCTTACCAAGGCTGTTTGCAGCTCTCATAAACAAATAAGCCATCCAGAGTAATTTCCAACTATATTTTCTTTCTTAAAGAGAATATTCTCTTTTATTTTTTAATTGTTTTAGCTCACATATTATTCTCTTTAATTTTTTAATTGTTTAGCTCACATATTATTCTCTCTTTTTATTTGTATATGAACACTCGATTCCCTTGCCAGCAAATTAAGCAGCACTATAATAATTTTGACTAAAAAATGATACAATTATGAAAGATTTATTGTTAACATTCACATATTCTGACCCACACCTTAAAAACATAATAGTTTTATAACACATTTTAATTTTATTATTTTAAATTATTTTATATAATATACAATGTACATGTAAAAATTTAAATATGTCAAATATCTTAATTTCGATATAAATATTATATAATTTAATTATTTCAAACCTCTGTGAATGTGCGGATGATAATTAATTTAATTTCAATTTAAAAAAATATATTTTATATTTATGAAAATAAAATAAATTTCTATATCATTTAAATATAATTTTATTATATTTGTTTTCATATATTTCTTTGTTTTAGTTGAGTAGATTATAATTATAAAATTTATAAAGTAAAATAGTTTTTTTACTTTTTATTTATTAATAAAGACATTATTATTAACCCATAATAATATTACAAACTATAAAATTAATGCGATATGGTAAACACAATTTACTTTTTAAATTGTTATAATTTTCTTTCAGCATATTTTGTTATAATAAAAAGTTAAATATATCTTTTAAAGATATTATAAGTAAATTAGTGATAAATAAATTTAACATTATTCTTAATAAAAATATCTAAGAATATTTTGTTATTATAAAAAGTTAAATAAATCTTTTAAAGATATTATAAGTAAATTAGTGATAAATTAATTTAACATTATTCTTAATAAAAATATCTAAGAATTTACATATTTTTAATAGTACAAATCGTTAATGATGCGTTATACAAAGATTATTTTCATACAATGTTTAATTTTAGCACGATAGATGATTAAACAAATAACAAACGGAATTAGAGAAAAGCTTGGTTTAGTTAAATAAAAACAGAAGGTAGATTTGTCCTTTTTTGAAACCATACTTAGGAGGACGTGGACCCTTCGCTTCATCTTCCTATCTCTTCATATAGTGTAAAAAATGAAAATAAATTCAATATGTGTTCAGATTTCAATTCATTTAAGACAAAATCTCTGCAGAAACATTGTATCCGCTTGTCATCAGAGGATCCCTATCGTGTTATCTCAAGAAACCTGTACGAAGTCATCAGAAGTTAAATATTGAGTTTGACTCAGCTTTTTTTTTTTTCTCTCTCTTTCTTGCACTTGCAGGCGGTGCAAAGAATAAAGACTGTTCGTTGTGTTTGATCGGAATCTCTTCATCCAAGTTTCACATTTCTAATTTTACAAAATTTCTTGGGAATCTTTTTAGATAAAATCTGACAATCTTGGGTTCAGAGGAAGACGATCTGTTGAAAAAGCTCCAATTCTGGTAAGTTTTTCTTTGTCTTTATATTTAAATTCAATTTCAAGAAAACAAGACATGTTTTTTTTTCTCTCCTCAGTTTTAACCATGAAACCAGATGAAAGTTCAGAACTAGTTAGTGTTTGATCTGTCTTAAAGATCCTAAAGTGTTTTATGTCATGAGAGTTTGACCAAGTTTCTTGAATTCTTGTTGCAGAATTTTGAAAAAAAAAATGCCTGAAGGGAAATTAAGATCAGGAGTTTACAAATCATTCTTAATGTGTGATGATCCAAGAGGAGTTGTTGAACGTGGAGCAATTAAAAAACAGAGTAAGACCCGTAATAGCATATGTAGTGGTACTAACCAAAGATTTGACCATCCTTCCAAACCCAAAGAGAGATCCGAAACGGCGCCGAGGAAGAGCACAGAGGATGCTCCTCCTCCTTCTTCATTGCAGCTCTTGAGAGTATCTAAAGGGATTCAGAAACTAAACGTTGCCATTGATTCATATTCCAAAGGGTCAAGCTATGAGACTGTGAGGCCTGAGGATATAGCAAAAGGTTTGTTAAGAGGAGCACTTGACTTGGAAGAGTCTTTAGTTATGCTTACTAGCATTCAAGAAAATGATATCAAGCAGAAAGGGAGAGTTACTAAAGACGGAAGACGCGATTTGCAGTTTCAGAGATCTATGTCTGATAGATTCGGAGAGCGTATTGAGAAAAGGATGATGGCTCAAGAGAATGATTGTCATGAAGAGCTAAGAAACGTGATTAGAGAAAGCTTTCATAGACAGAATCTTCTTACACAAACAACAAGTACAGAGACTAAGAAGACTCGTGTTGTTAGAAGTGGTTTTGCTTCCTCGTCTGGAGCTGCGTCCTCATCAACGAGTTCAAGCCAATCTTCCATGGTTTCTGGCTCTACAAAATCCTCTGCATCCTCTGATATTCCGAGGAGAGCTCCAAGTTTGATTGCTAGGCTTATGGGTTTGGATGAATCTCCTCAAGAACAGACTTGTAGCACGGTGAAACATATCGATAAGCAGGTTATTGTAAATGTCTCACCAGAAAGACAAGAGAAGCTGAAGAGGAAGAAGAAGACAGAGAGTGCTGAAACTGTGAGATGTAACTCTACGAGTAAAGCTGCTTTACAATCTTTGCCTGAAGAGATTCCGAGTGAGGATCCCTCAAGAATAGTACTCATCAAACCTGTAAATGTCGAAAAACCGGGAAACACAAGACAGGTTTTGCCCAAGAAACCGAGAATGCAAGGTGAGTTTCATCCAAGAATGATCAACCAGAAAAAAGATCACCAAGCTAAGGGAGGGAGTAAAAGCAGCAGCAGCAACACAATGAAATTACCATTAAGTCCGAATAAGAAAGACAAAATGGTGAGGAAAGTAGAAGAGAACGAAGGTAAGGTGATGAAGTTATTGTCACCGAGCAATGTCAAAGCTGTAACAAGAGATGCAAAACCAAAGGAAACCATCAAAAAGATTTATGTGAAGAAGGAAGAAGGTAAAGATAGACATAGGGCTCTTAAGCCACCTACCAATCCCGCGACTCACAAGAAATCAAATGGTTCTTCAGGCATGTCAAGAAACAAGAATCAACGTTCCAGGTTGAGCTCAAGCTCAAGCTCTAGCTCTAGTAGTGATGAGCAGAAAAGTAATAGTCGGTTAAAGAAGTCCGGTGAAGCTAGTAGACGAAGTGTAAGTAATCTTGTCACTGCCTCAGTGCATTTCATTTTCTGATTTAATTTTTTTGATTAACTATGTTTCTCATATAGCCAAAGAAGAAACTCCATCAACGAGACAATGACCTCGCTTCAGAGAATAACTCAAGTTCCTCACAGGACACGAGCGGATCAGTAAACCAACTTCTTGCAGAGGAAATCACTTCTTCGGAGCTTCACATTCAAGGTTAGTCCTACACAAAGTTCTCAACTCTGAGTATGTTTTCAAAGTTTTGTTTCTTTTAAGCATCTTCTCGTATATATAAACTGTGTTACTTTTGTTCTTCCAAAGGCCATTGCGACGTTGGAGAAGTTACTTCTTGTGCTCCAACAGTTCAGCACTCTCATGAGCAAGAAACCTCTCTTAGATCATTCTTATCCAACTCCTCAGAGTTCATCATCTACGCAGAGAAGCTCTTCGACTTGAACACCAACACTAACAGAAGCAAAGAAAAAATCTGTCAGGATAGAGACAGCATTGAAATCTCAGACCAAAGACTGGCCCTAGACTTTGCCAAAGAAGTAGCCAAACGCAGAAGCCTTCTTCTCATTACCAAACCAACTTGTCCCATAAGAAGCTCTGTGCACATTGATGAGTTGATATTGGAAGTTTGTGATGGGTTTGACTCCTTGAGAAGCTACAGAGACACGTTTTTAGATCAGAGCAGCTTCGTTAAAGAGAGCGTACACATGGTGTTGGAGAACGATCTATGTAGTAAGAAAAAAGAGATGACAAGTGGAGTTTGGGATTTGGGTTGGAGAAGTGAGTTTCAGATCGATGAGACTCATCAAGCTGTAGTTGACTTAGAGAAACTTATCTTGTCTGGTTTGATCAAGGAAATTTTCTCTTAACCCCTTGAGCCAACAAAACAAAAGTTTTCCTCTTTTTCTAATCAGTTCTTTGTAACCAATTATACACACAATAATAATTGTAGCAATGAGCGTATAAACTCCAGAGTTAAATTTTGCAGAAACATCAAGCCTTTCTACAAACAAATTAGTAAGTGTTGCAGGTTGTAAGTAAACTGTAAAGTTTGAGAAAGTATTATTCAGCTCACACTTAACTCGTAGTTATAGTGATAAGCAAATGCTCCGATTACAATTCCAAATAGCAAACTCAAGAATCACCAGTTCACACACGATGCCGATTCTTCTCACACAAATTCAACAATAGAATTGCCTTGAGTCGAGACCTAGGTAGGTATCACTCACTGATGCATGAAATGAGCTAAAGAATCACGGACGATCTTGAATCACAGCTTGACGTAGCATTCCCGGTTGTGAGAAATATTGAATGCATAGATATGATGTATATAGACTCTTATACGTGTACATAATAGTAGTATATATATTGAGATACAGTGTACATTTACAGTTAAAATTAATGAGAATACATTCAATATGGTATCAGAGACCTAACAAACTTTTCTCTTCTTTGATCATTAAACAGAGTAATAACATCTTCATGGTATCATCAAATCGAATGAGATCTGGTCCTAAGCCAGGTTCAAAAGCTAAGGGAATCATGATCGAGGATGATGATGAGCCAATAATTCTAACAGATCAAGCTGATGACAACCAAATTAGAAACTATGGTCGTTCTCTCATTGGGAAAATCTTAAATCCAAAAAAAAAAATGTGGATAAGCTGATTGGCTATATGCCACATGAATGGGGGATACAAGATAAGCTAACAACAAATGATCTAGGAAATAGGCGCTTCCTCTTCAATTTCGAAAATGAGGATGATCTGAGCAAGGTGCTCAAGCTTGCGCTTTTTCACCACAACTATTGTATGTTTGTGTTAGAGACGGAAGCCCGTAATGGATAATGATTACCCATAGACGATTCCTTTTTGGATTAAGCTCATTGGAATTCCATTGCATCTGTGGACGTAGACAATGTCTTTATGGGATTGGTGGAAGGATGAGTCTCGTCATGACTATCCAGATGGCTGAGGGTAGACTCATGGTAGGGGTGGATACTCGGAAACCCCTCAAGTTTTCACGAAAGATTCAATTAAAAGAAGGGGAGGAGGTAACAATTCAGATCAAATATGAGAAGCTTTTCAAGCCATGTACCTACTGTGGAATGCTGTCTCATGAAACTGTTTTTTTTTTATTTTTTTTTTTATTTTTTTTTTTTTGTGAAAAGAGAGCTGGTGACACTAAAGCTGAATCCAACAAACAGGGAAGAAGGTTTCAGTCTCAGATATCGACTCAAGAAAATAAACGGTTGGGTTCATTGTACCTTATGACCGAGATGCCACACAAGTGGGAAAGGAGAGACTAAGTGTCATGGATAGAGTTTCATATGTGCCATCACAGAGTCGTGTTCATCGTTCTTCTTTCTCTTCGAGAGAGGAACGTAATCGCAGTGAGAGAGATCGGCGTCCAAAGCTATACAACAAAAAACAGGGGAGAAACATGGTTTGGAAGCGTGATGGTGAAGGAGCTACCGGCCCAGTTAAGCACAGCCACCATATGATGTGGAAGGAGAAGGGTATCCCCTCTCTTCCTATCACAAAAGTGAAAAAACGGTTGAGTGATATTTAAGCTTCATCGTCATCAGCTGTATGTCCTGAGGGCCCTCCTAAGGACTTTGAAAACCAAGGGTTCCAACGTCACTCTAGTGATGCAAATGTAACTTTCAGAAATCAAAAGGAAGAACTAAATAATGACACCACTCGAGATCCAATTAAGCATCCTTGTCCACCTGAGGATGCCATGGTAATTATTTGAACCGAGTTCTAACTGAGAGTTAGGATCAACGGAACTCGTCGGTGGGTTCTTCAAAGACGATTAAGAAGAGACGGACTTGATGTTTAGGTCGTGAAAAAGGAAAAACTTTCTTTTATTAGTTAGTCGGAAAGTGTTTACAAGACAGTCCAGATTTAGAAACAATGTAAACCCTAATTCTAGCCGCCTTGTATGTGTTTGGTTTTTTTTTCCTTTTTGTGACACTCTCCCCCTCCTTTTATAGGCCGCTGATCGTTGATGCCCTAAGTCGATTTCTATCTGGGCCTTGGTCGAAGTGGGCTTCGACCAAAACGACTAGGCTGCTGGTCGTTTTGGCTTTCTTCACTGATTAGGCGGCCGGCTAAAACTACGCCGTTTTAGCCTTCATACTCTGGGCCTGTCGTTACTTGGGCTTTGGGAAGTGGGTGTAACCTATCTCCTACATTAAGCCCCCCAATTCATTCGTGGTCGTTAGAGACGATTCAGATGAATTTACTCGCTTGCTTTAGGGACGACAACCCGGATTGTGGCCGTTCTGCCGCCGAGTCAGGTCGCGCGTTGTCTGTCGTTTTACTCAGTCGCGCCGTAACGTCTGGATGACTCCATTCTTCACCTGTCTCGAATCAGATCTTCGAGTCCTACAGCTCGGCCGGGAAGGCAAAATGTTGTAGACGAATTGGGCTTTTTAGGGCGGGAAGGCGAAGCGTCTCGAGTAAACTGGGCCTTTGACGATTACAGGGCCCAATTAGGCCTCTTCTAGACCTAATCATTGCACTTTGGGAACACGTGCTCTTCCTCCTTATAAATAGATGCTCCTCCCTTGCTGTCTCCTCATTCTTCCTTCTAGCGCAGGTATTCTCTCGCCTTCTTCTCTATACTTTCTCTTTCTAAGTTTGTAGAACATATACGTTTTTCAGACACTATGTCGCCGAGGAATAAATCTGACCGCCGACAATCTCGCATGGAGAAAGGCAAAGATGTCGCAATCGATTCGAGCCCGACCAGGGACGCGACGATGAACGAAGTACTGGACGACTTCGGACTGATCCATCGTGATGCCTTGATGGATCGAGGCGATATGAACACCCCACAGAGGACCTTGGCTTTTGTCAACATGGAGGAGCGACTAAGAGACGAGGAAGGAAGCTCCTCTTCCAGCAGTTTTGGCGATAATGATCTCTCGTCTTTGTCTCAGGGAAACGAGGACTCTTCTAACTCTGAAGAAACGGAGAATACGACTGATCGACAACTCGATGACTTCGTGCTGATTCTTTTTCATGATCGCGGGTACGCGGAAAGATTACCTCCGCTTGATCCTACTCTGAGGCGCTCTCCAGTCCTGGTTGGTCAGATTTGACAGAACGTCAAGGGAACCGAATCCACTGTGGGAAGCGTCAAAAGATTGCTGAGGGACATCGATGATAAGAACATAACGTTCCTTATCCCCACGAATGAAGAAAGGCCTTGGTCGCCGCCGAAGGGGTATCAGTGCCTGTATGAGGCCTACTTCGGGAAGGACGCGCTGGTGCGATTTCCTATACCGCGGCTTGTTCACCTCCTATGTTTTTCGTCGGAAGATCGCCCTCTCGCAGCTTGGGATGGGCGGATATCGCCTGGGGGTTGCTTTAATGGTTTTGGCCGCGGAGATCGGGATGCCCCTTAGTGTTAGAGCATTTGAGGAGTTGTCCTCGATTAAACCGGAGAAGGACGGCATTTTTACAACGAAGATGCGTCTGAAGTACAACATAATCACCGGGCATCCGAACAAGACACCCAACTGGCAGATAAGATATTTTTATGTGAATTCGGACGAATAATCGTTCGAAGAACCCCCGTTAGAGGACTTTAGAGTCCTTTGGAACAATCGTTTCGGTAGATTTTCGCCTTTGACTGATTTTTCTAACTCTGTTGATTCAATCGTTTTTCTTTTGTCGCACAGTCAAACACCCGATCACGGAGAAATTTTCTGGAGAGGACTTTTTGGATAACACCCGACGGTTGGTGGAGTTAGGTCACACATTTTGGCCCGACATTAGCGAAGACAGAGCACGCCGCGCTTTATCTCGCATTCCGAAAGGTGAATCCCCTTTTCTCGTATGTCGGTCATGGCGACTTTGTTGCTTTGCTAAGATCCTTCTATGGGTTCCTTGTCGCAGGTACTTGGACTTCGAATCTTCCGTCGGACTATCACAATTCGAAGAAATGTCTTTCACATTTTTTGAGAGAAGAGCAGAGGGAGTTAGATCGCACTAGGAAGATGAAGGCTCTACCCGACCTTAGCACTAGCCTAAAAAAAAGGAAGTCGTCGACCCTTATGAGCATCATCGATGGCATGGGTTTGGATGGGTCTGGGGGTCCTTAGCGGGAGACCGACCCCGAAGTAGCTCATGCCGCGGTTCTGGGAGTGGAGAGGCAGAACATTGACATGGTTGCATCGGCCTCGAGAGTGAAGAGAAGATCTAGGGATGACTCGACTGGTTCTCCCATTGGAAGCGTCGGGCCAGTTTAGGAGTCGGGTGGCACCGACAAGATCGCTGATTTCGTCGAGGAGCCGGTCGAGCCGCTGGAGAGGAAGAAAAGGAGGCGGAAGGAAACGACAGAGGATCAGCTGGGTCCCGACAGCGCGATTGTTCCTAAAGCCAACGAAGGCGGGGATGTTGAAGGAGATGAACGTGCTTCCGCCGGGAACGAGATATCGGATGATCCCTTGACTACTCGGCAGGAGGACGTTTCGACGAAAGCGGCGGGTAAGAAGAAGAAGAAGAGAAAGAATAAGGGGATCACTTCTGATTCTCAAGGTAAAGACTCGTCCTTTCCGACTGAACCGTCTTCCCAGGCCGCTGAGCCGGCTTCCCGAGCTATTACCTTGAACCCACGGATCTCGTTCGAAGATAAGGTGTCTTTTTCATATGAGTCGTGCGTCCCGTTGGTGCGCAATGGTCCCGAATGTGCAGAACTGATCCGTCAGATCAAGGGCGGGGCATGTGGTTTACCCGCTGTTGGAGAATTGGTCTTCAAGGAGGCCTATGTTGATGCGGCCCACCATCGAGCGTTGGTAAGCGTTGATTCCTCTCGTTCCTTTGCTTCCATTAATCTCTAAGGTTCCCCCCCTTTCTTTTTGTTTCTCTTTTGTTGAAGTAACTGTTTCGTGTTTGTAGGCCGATGGCAGCATGAATTTCATGGTGGGCCTTTACGATAAGGAACTTAAGGCGACTCAAGCTCAGTTGGGAGAAGCTGAGGAGAGGCTTTCCGTTGAAGCGCTCTCGCGTCGCCGCCCTCAAGGAGAAAATGAAGACTGCCGTTGAAGCGGTTGAGCGTGAGAAGGACGAGGCTGTCAGCAAGGTCGAGCAGGAGCGAGAAGAACTCGCTGGTCGCCTTTCCTCCGAGCAGAGAAAGTATGAAGGACTTGAGCGCGAGCTCGAGCAAATGAGGTTGGTAGCCAAAGGGCTCAAGCGAGAGAATGCCTGCGCCGAGGAAGCGAAGGCCAGGCTGGAGAGGGAGAAGGAGGCAGTAGCCCGCAGACTTGTGAGAGAGGTCCAGCGGTTGAAGGACTCATGTACCTACGAGGTTACCCAAGAACGGGTAAGGGTTGAAACAGCGATGATCGCGAAGTGCCACCATCGCTTCTGCAGGATTCGAGGGTATGAAAAGCGTCATGGCGAATACGACACGGCGAGGTGTCTCTACAGTCAAGCTTTCGGGACCAGAAAGTGCCTCCAGATGCTGAAAGAAGAGGGCGGGGCGATCTCTCAAGATTCAATCGACTTCTTCCTTTCCCAGGAAAAGGAGCTTGAAGGGCAAGCGTCCCAGCTGGAAGTCGGGAGCATCCCGGAGGCTGATCTCTCTCTTTCTCCTTTGGTCTTGGAGTCCCGATTCTATGACGCGAATCTGGTCGGGGTTGATACGTTTGGGTCGAACGCAGATTTGATCGACCCGAACCTTGCGACGGCCCTGCAAGCCGACCGCCCCTCTGCCGCGGCTACCTCGGATGTAAGCCACGCTTTGGGGGAAGGTGAAGAAGAGGACGACCTGGGTGTTGATGAGCCGGGCGAAGGAGATCAGGCGGCTGTTGAGAGTGACAAAGCCAGATCTTTAGCCGAGAATGAGTTGGCCGAGGTCGAGGTCAGGGAGGCGAGGAAGACGACGAAGTCGGGGAGTGAAGTTCCCTTTGTTGTTGTTGTTTGAATTTTATGTAATCGGTTTGATCCTTCGAGGTCTTTTTGTTTTGTGGTTGATCGTTCGATGAATCGTTGTTTTAAGTTGTGAACCTTAGTTGATGATGGAATTTTCTTTCTTCCCTAATCTCTTTCCTCTCCAACCGAAATCGACTCGTCAAACTTTTGCTCGGCCGTTTAGTAGTTGCTTGGTCGTTTACTTAGCCTTGTTTCAACAAATTTTTAGTCGGTTGCGCGATCGAAATTCAGTAAGCCGCTACTGCGGACTTAGAATGTTTCGGTGTGCTGATTTTACTCTGTTTGACCGTTTGATCGGCAGAGTGCCGACTTTCAGTCGTTAACGCGATCGAAATTCAGTAAGCCGCTACTGCCGACTTAGAACGTTTTGGTGTGCTAATTTTACTCTGTTGTAACTCTCTTTGGCCGTTTAATCGGCAGAACGTTAACAGGTGATGTTTGCGAGAGAAATAGAGGTATCTATTTTGCATTAAAGTAATCTTACGAAATCTTCGGTTGGCCAGACCGTATCGAAAATTATTAATGAAAACGGAAACTATTTGCGAGGTCTATTTTTGTCGACACATTTCCCTTTGTCAGGCGAGTGTCTGATTGGGGCGTGTTCGACTGTCGAGTGCCAGTACGTGTTCCGAAGCTTAGCGTATCGACGCGTCGCCTGGCCGTAGACACAGAGACAGAAGGGATGACAGATTTTCCACTCATTCGCCATTCCGTGAATCCCTTCGAGTGCTCTGAAGAAGTGTATATATTATATTTTTTTAGGTATAGCTGAACCCTGTGAGAGCTACCTACGTACCCTAGATAGGGATCAAGCCATCCGTAGTTCAGTGGAGTCGAGTAAAAGTGACTTGTCAAGTGCATTTATTCGAGTTTTTTTTAAGGAAAGTTACTCGTTCGCCGAGTAAAAGTGACTCATTGAGTGCATTTAATCGCCTTGCCGAGTAAAAGTGACTCGTTGAATGCATTTACTCGGCTTGCTTGAGTTAGTGATAGTACAGTTTTAGGTGCACGGAATTTCATGCTCGCAGGAGAGATTCGCTGGTGGATGTCTCGAATCGGTATACTCCTGGCTGGATGATTTTGACGATTTTGTATGGTCCTTCCCAGTTCGCTCCAAGTTTCCCTGCTTTCCATTCCCAGTTCGCTCCAAGTTTCCCTGCTTTCCATTCTTAGATCTCACAGTCGGTAGTCAAGGTTGGCCAGTAGAAACCGAGGTGTTTGATTTTCAGAGCCAATGCTCGTCCCCCGGAGTGGTTCCCGGCCGCGCCCTCGTGTGTCTTCGCCATTACTAACCTTGTTTCGTCACAGGTAATGCACCTA
Source organism: Moricandia arvensis (assembly GCA_905132765.1). Classification (NCBI taxonomy): domain Eukaryota; kingdom Viridiplantae; phylum Streptophyta; class Magnoliopsida; order Brassicales; family Brassicaceae; genus Moricandia; species Moricandia arvensis. The sequence continues at coordinate 151,162 of CAJHQP010000204.1, read as the reverse complement.
AGTAGCACTCGGGTAGAGGTCAACTTATGGAGGTGCCCATCAGTCAAAACGTATCTAGCACTCTTTGCCTTAAGTCGCCGGGCGGCCCATTTTTTTTGATGGTAACGTTCCGTGCTCGAGATACTCGATAATTTTGCGTCGCCAGTCTTGCGTATCGGTGGTCGATGTGTCGCTGGGTCTTGTCGCTGTGGCGACTGAAGCGATTGGTAGGAGCTTTTCGTCCGGTAATGCGATGCTTGGTGTCTCGATCCTGTGAATCGGGATTGTCCTTTTGACTTGATTGGGGAGTCAACTTCCCAATGCGGCTAGCGCATCGGCGCACACGTAATTCCCTTGAGGAACCTTTGTGAGTTCGAAGAACTCAAAGTCTTTGACGAGGTTTTGGACGAGCTTAAGATATGCGTCCATGCGTTCGTTTCGTGCGTCGTAGTCGCCGCTGAATTGGCTTGTTACCAGCTGAGAATCGCAATAGGCGCTTAGTCGTTTTGCTCGAACAGCCTTTGCCAGTCGTAGTCCTGCGATCAAGGACTCGTATTCGGCTTCGTTGTTGGAGGTGGCAAAGCCGAATATGAATGACTGGCATATCAATTCGCCAGTAGGCGATTGAAGTTGAACTCCATTGCCTGACCCTTTGGTCGTCGAAGATCCGTCGACATGGAGGATCCGATTTCTGGTTGGCTGTGAGAGATCCTTCGCCAGTTCGGGAGATAGCTCGACCAAGAAATCTGCTAAAACCTGTGATTTGGCCGCTGTTCGATTCTTATAGATGATGTCATGCTCGCTGAGTTCAATTGCCCACTTCGACAATCGTCCGGATTGGTTGGTGTTTTGCATCACTGTGCGCAGAGGCTGGTTGCTTAAAACTTCTATGGTATGGGACTGGAAATACGGACGTAGTTTTCTTGCGGATGTGACGACGGCAAGAGCCATCTTTTCAAGAGTCAAATACCGAGTTTCCGGATCTGTCATTCGCTTACTCGTGTAGAATATAGGTCGTTGCTCACCACGATCCTCTCTAATGAGGACACTACTGACTGCCATATTGGAAACCGCGATGTACAGGTACATCGTGTTGCCTTCTTACGGTTTGGACAAGACCGGAGGATTCGTTAGGTATTGTTTCAACTGAGTAAAGGCTTCCTCAGACTTTTTGTCCCATATGAACTTCTTGTTTCCTCGTAACAGCTCCTAGAAAGGGAGGCACTTGTCTATGGAACGAGAGATGAATCGGTTGAGCGCTGTGATCGTGCCAGTTAGGCGCTGGACTTCTCGGCTGTTCTTCGGGCTGGAGAGTTCGAGAATCGCCGAAATTTGTTTTGGGTTTGCTTCGTTTCCCCTCTGGTTAACAATGTAGCCAAGAAATTCTCCCGACATCACGCCAAAGGTGCATTTTGCCGGGTTAAGTTTCATACCGTATTCGTTCAGAGTTTTGAAGCAGGTGCGCATGTGATCTGGGTGGTCGTTGGCGCGTAGGGATTTGACCAGCATGTCGTCGATGTACACTTCCATCGTGTTTCCAAGTTCTGTGGCGAACATTCGGTTAACAAGTCGCTGGTAAGTTGCTCCCACGTTCTTAGACCAAACGGCATCACTTTGTAACAGTATGTTCCTCTGTCAGTGATGAATGCTGTTTTCTCGCGGTCGTCGGGATGCATCATTATCTGATTGTATCCGGAGAACGCGTCCATGAAATTCAACAGCTCGTTTCCTGCGGTAGATTCGACTAAACGATCAATGTGCGGGAGCGGGTAACTGTCCTTCGAGCAGGCTTTGTTGAGATCGGTGAAGTCGACGCATACTCGCCACTTGCCGTTCTTTTTTTACAACAACAGGGTTTGCTAGCCATTCAGGGTAACGTACCTCTGCGATAGACCCGACTGCGAGTAGCCGCTCAACTTCATCGTTTACTGCTTTTGATCGCTCGGGACCCAACTTGCGCATCTTCTGCTGCGTTGTCTTGCAAGTAGGGTCAACGTTGAGCTCGTGGGACACGATCCTGGGGTCGATAAGGACTTTGGCGACTTGACATTCGCCGATCCCAAGTTTGACCAAAAGCGGCTCGTTGTGCGGAGTATGGACATGGGTCGCGTCGGCGGACGAGAAACTGATCTGCTGATGATTCTCGGGTTTGGTCAGCCATTTTTGCGAGGTTGCCGCTTGTCGCTTATAATCCTTGACTGACCGGACTGAGTCGCCGCAAGGGGGTGATCCTCCCATAATAACGCCGATACGTAAGGCGCGTCGTGCTTCGAGTTGATCCCGCAAATCTGCGGATAAATCTTTAACGTAAGTCAGTATTTCGACCCCCTTTTTTCCATATTTTGGCGTAAGTCACACTGGTTATGGTGATTGAGCTTGATCCTGAGGTCGGCCTTTGAGTTTATTTGGTCCTACAGATCTACAGAATGCGGTCTGATCGTACTTCGTAGGTCAACAGGCATATCTACATGTGGGAGGGCGATCTTTCGCTTGAGCACGTGTCGTAAGTGGTTCGGTCCGACGAAGGTGTCGGCCTGGGGCGGAGAGTACTCGCGCCGTTTGAGGCTGGATCGTAAGTCGTTGGTCGCATCTGATTGCGTTTCGTCGTCCGGGGAGTTTGACTTGCCTAATATGACGTTAATACGACGCCTATGCTTAGGCTGTTCTTCGTCTCGTGATACCTCCCCGATCTCTCGTTCGTTTCTCGCGTCGTCCTTGTGTTCCTGCCAACGTTCACCTTGGGAAGTCCTACTCTTTGGTCTTTGTGCTTTTAGTTCCTTACTCTTGCTCCAGCTCTTGCTATTTTTCGGTTTCTGCTTCGGTGGCTCGACGTTTGAGGTGCCTTTAACGTATGAGTAGGTGTTTGCATTCCTTGATGTTGTGTCTCTTGACTTTGTGGTAGTCGCAGTATTTTCTGAGATCGAGGGAACTTGGATTGGAGCTGGTGCCATGTTTAGATGTTTCGAGCGAATCGGGAGCTTTCCTGTTAGAATCTCTCTCCCAGTGGTTCCAGCCTTTCTCTCGGACGACTACTGCCGGCCCAGGATGCTCGTCGTCGTTCACGGCATAGATGAATCTTTTTTTCTGGTTTGTCTTGTCGCTGGCCGCGTGTTGACGTGGTTCCTGATGTGCGTCCGAAGTTTTAACCGCTACCTGCTTAGCAACATTCTGCTTGTGGATTTTTGCCCGTGTATCTTCTTCCATGCGGATGAAATTATTGGATCGGGTGATTGCATCTTGAAGAGACGTCGTCGGGTTTCGGTAAAGGTCGTCCCGGAATTTTGAGTGAACAAAGAGGGTGTTCATTAGGGCGTCGACGGCTATGCTGTCGGGGACGTCGACCTTTGAGACAATGGCCTTGAATTTCTCCATGAAATCACGGAGACTTTGGCCTGACGACTGAGAGAGGTTCCATAAGTCGGACTTTCTCCATGTAATGCTTAAGGAACGCAGTCGAGAGATCGTGAAAGCTGTTCACAGAGTTCTCGGGGAGTCGGGAGAACCAGTTGAGGGCTGCTCCTTCAAGACTCTCGACGAAGAGCTGACAGTAGCCGGCATCCTTCTCCTCGGGTGTGAAATGCGCGCGTCCCATCGCTATGTTGAATGACGTGACATGCTCAGTAGGGTCAGTGTTCCCGGAGAACGACGGCAAATAGAACTTCTCCGTTGGGCGCAGTCAGACATTTGTGATATGTGGAGAGAATGGAGTTCGGAGGGTGTCCGCGAGGACGCGCTCGATCTGAGGGGCCGAAGTCGTGACGCAGTGGATCTTCGAGTGGATATCCTGGAGCGACAACTTGAGTTTGGCAAGCTCACGGATTCTCTGCGGGGCCGGACCGTTGGAGGCCTGAGCGTTCGTCCCGTCGGGAGTTTGCGCGAGGGTTTGTGGGCCTGCTCCCGCGTCCGGGATTTTTATTCTGGGAGCCTGGTTTGCGGTTGTGTTAAACAGATGCCGACGAATCATGGTCGTCGGGGCACTGGGTTGTGCAGTAAGAGGGGCGAGGATGGCCGCTAAAGCGGCGAGCTGTTCGGTGGTCGCTCTCTGCGCGGCGTCTTGTTGGGCGAGCCGCTCCATAATGAAGTTGAGGTAAGCTGGCTCGTCCAGTGTGGCTGCGACTGGAGCGAGTACGGGAGCCTCGCGTTCTTCACCGGAAGTCGAATCGTCATGACTAGAGCCCATCTTTTGGTTTTCGTTACTCTGAAGAACCCACGGTGGGCGCCAACTGTTTGAAATTCTGACTGAGAGTTAGGATCGACGGAAATCGTCGGTGGGTCCTTCAAAGATGGCTAAGAAGAGATGGACTTGATGTTTTGGTCGCGAGAAAGGAAAAGCTTTCTTTTATTAGTAAGTCGGAAAGTGTTTACAAGACAGTCAAGATTTAGAAACAATGTAAACCCTAATTCTAGCCGCCTTGTATCTGTTTTTTCTCCGCCTTTGCTATGGCACTCTCCCCCTCCTTTTATAGGCCGCTGACCATTGATGCCCTAAGCCGATTTCTATCTGGGCTTTGTTCGAAATGGGCTTCAACCAAAATGACTAGTCTGCTAATCGTTTTGGCTTTCTTCACTGATTAGGCGGCCAGCTAAAACTACGCCGTTTTAGCCTTCATAATCTGGGCCTGTTGTTACTTGGGCTTTGGAAAGTGGGTGTAACCTATCTCCTACAGTAATGGCTACACTGATAGATGATGGGCATCAGGATCATGTGATGGATGAATCAATGCTTGAAGAAGATTTTGGCCTGCAGCTGGTACATATAGATCATGATGACTTGTTGGATTTGGAGCTAAAGGAAATGGAGCATATTGAAATGCAAATTGACCCGTCATCGACCATCATTGTTGTTCCTAACACTGAAAATAATATCACCTCTTTGGTGGTAAGTGAGGAACAAGATTCAGTCAAAAAAGTAATGAGGAGTGTATCACGTGCACTGTTCATAACTGATGAGGCTCCAAGTTAACATGATGGTCTTCGTAGAGGATCTCCTCGTCTAAAAGCATTGCAAAACATTAAGACTCGTGAATAGAAGAAACCGTCTACAATGAGCGTTATGAATGGCGCACTAAACCAAGTGAGAGGTTTGATGGATTCCAATAATTCATCAACCACGCATCTATAAGCACATTCATTTGGAACTGTCGAGGGGTAGGTAACAATCTCACAGTTCGACGCCTCACAGAGATGAGTGGAAGCATCGTCCGAGACTTTTATTCCTTTATGAGATGCAAAATATATAGGAAGCTGCTGTTGCAAAATATTCAGGCTGGCTTAGGTTATGAGAAGCTGTTTGCCATTGAGCCATTTGGCCAAAGCGGAGGTCTAACTTGTTTTTATGGATTATTTACATATTAATGTTTTATTTTCAAATAACCAAATGATTTATGTTCCTGCAATCATTGATGGAATAAAAGTCTACACATTTGTTTAAGGCGACGCTGTCTTAGAGCGTAGGAATCTAGTCTTAGAGCGTAGGGATCTAGTTTGGGAATGCCTTACTCATTTTGCTACAATAAAAGATGGATCTTGTTTCATGATTGACGATTTTAATGAAATAACTTGTCATGAGGAGCAAGGAGGGAGAAGACGCTCTGACAGCTCTTTCCTCATGTTCAAACAAATGATAAGTGATTGTGGGATGTTGGAATTTACTTGCTTTAGTAACCAACCAGTTTTCAAGGGTTGGTAAAAGAGAAACAAATACTGTAAGATGCTGCCTAGACCGTGCATTAGGATGAAAATTGGCAAGAAAAGTTCTCCCACTCTTGTGTTAATTACCTTCGCCTCTGGGGCTACGGTCATCGTCCAGTCCTAGCAACTATCCTATCAAAACCGTTTCGAGCGAAGAAAAAAATTTAAAATTGATAGGAGATGGTTAGATAGTGATGAAATAAGACAAGTCATTCAGGACGGTTGGAATTCTCCTGATATTTCAACTGATGCAAATCCCTGCACATATTGCTGGTTGTAGGAAAGCTCTGAGTCTATGAAGAAGGAAAAATGATGTGACTTAGAGCATCATGTAGAGGACCTAAAAGAGAAGGTCGAAGTTATGTATGCTGATGATAATGTGTCCACCGAGGAGTTGACTGCAGCGCTAAAAGAGTTATCCGATTCTCTTAAGGAAGAGGAAATATTCTGGAAAGCAAAAGTGCTTTGGTTAAGAGAAGGCGATATGAACTCAAAATTCTTCTATAATCTGACAAAACAGAGGCATGCAAAGAATAGAATGACAAGATTGACAGACCCATAAGGAAATATTAAGGAAGACGAAGAGGGTCTGGTAGCCATACTACCAGCTATTTCCACTCTCTCTTTGAGACATCTAACCCATCAGCATTGGACGAAGCATTGCCGAATATTGCGACAACAATCAAATATGCGATGAATTAAGAACTGACTGTTCCAGTTACATAATGGCAAATCAAACCTGCACCTTTTGCAATGAATCCTTAGAAGATTCTGGGGCCTAATGGTATGATCACACTCTTTACCATAAGTTTTGGGACATCGCAAAAGGGGGTTTGACTCATATGGTCAATGAGTTCCTATTTGATGGTATTGTCACACCATGTTTAAATGATACTAATATATTTCTTATTCCAAAAATAGACAGACCATCTGATATGGCCCATTTTCGTCCAATCAGCCTATGTAATGTGAGCAACAATATTGTCTCAAAGGTCTTATGCCAGAGACTGAAGAAAATTCTAACAGAGCAAATTTTGAAAACCCAATCAGCCTTTATTGCGGAAATTTAGATATCATATAACATAATGATAGCTCGAGAGATTTTTATTTCTTGAGAACGATACCTGGTGGAAAACATAAGAGGATGAAAATAAAAACCGATATGAATAAAGCTTACAATCAAATAGAATGGATATTATCGAGAGGGTCTTGGAGAAAATGGGGTTTGCTGAAACATGGATCAGATGGATGATGCGATGTCTATCTTCTATTAGTTATCAGGTCCTAATGAATGGACAGCCAAGAAAAATATTGTCCCAGGGAGGGGTATAATTCAAGGAGATCCTTTGTCTCCTTTAATTTTCATCTTATGCACGAAAGCGCTCGTTAGCCTTCAAAATCATGCATAAAGTCTGGAAAAGATAATGGGAATGTGTCATCTCGTGGTTGTCCTCCAATGTCTCACTTGTTATTTTATGATGATAGCCTTTTCTTTTTTAAGGTGGAGCCACGTGAGTGTGATGAAGTAATGAAAGCGGTAAAGGTGTATGGGAATGCATCGAGGCAATGTATTAATTTCGAAAAGTCTTCGCTATTATTTTGGAAAAAGGTTTGAGGAAGTGTGAAGCGAGATAACAAGGCCACTTTGGCGATTGATAATGGGGGAGCAATGAGAACCTATCTGGGAATTCCAAAGGATATAAGTGGATCTAAATGTAGGTTGTTTGTCTTCCTTAAGGATAGACTAGTTCATATAATCAATGGATGGTTAGGCCGGTGGCTTTCACGGGGTGGGAAGGAGACTCGGATAAAGGCCATTGCCTTAGCATTACCAACTTATGTAATGTTTAGTTTTCTTCTCCCTTTAGATATTTCTGAAAACTTAAGCAAGTGCTATTGCCGAGATTCTGGTGGAGTTCCAACCCTCCAAAGAGAGGGATTCATTGAGCAAAATGGTAAAAATGGTAGTCCAAAGAATGAAGGTGGTATTGGGTATAGATTAATTAACAAATTTAATCTGACGTTCTTGGTAAAACAACTATGGAGACTAGTTCAATTTCCGAATTCACTCCTTGCGAGATTGATCTGAGGAAAATATTACCGACAAAGCTCGTCTTTTTCGAGCAAAATATACAGTTTCTCAATCTTATATTTGGACAAGCTTCATGAATAGATGGATCATGGAATAAACAACTCTTAGGATTCCGGATATGGATTGAGAAACTGTATTTTTTGAGAAAATGTATTGGACAAGCTTCATGAATAGATGGATCATGGAACAAACAACTCTTAGGATTCCGGATATGGCTTGGCATGGAATTCCGATGCACAATTTAGTGGATTTTGTTGGGTATGGATAGATGGATCATGGAATAAACAACTCTTAGGATTGAGGAACAAAGAAAATTGTATGTCTTCTTTGCATTCAGAGTTTGAGGCTTTAATTTTGGAAATGGAATCCATGCTTCTACACATGAGTTTTCAGACCTTTGGAATGGACTGCATGAATATCAACTCGATGATTCACGAACCAAGAGCATGACCGATTTTTTCGACAAGCTAGGTGAAGTAGCTGCGCTTCAACGAAGATTCCAAGATTTAAAGATTTCCTACGTTCCAAGAGAACATAATAGGGCGACTGAGGGCTTGGCTAGGAGAGCTCATATTTTTTACAGTTTATTAATCTTTGTTGGTTGTTTTATTCCGGTCTGGATTCCTGGACCACCTCAAGTTTGAGTAATAGAATAGCCTTTTGATATTAAAAAAATTCTCTTCCGCATCACAGTTTCTATCGCATTTTCTCACACATTCCATCACTTTCCTTCACTCGTTTTCTTCGATTTAAGCTCAGATTCGCGATTCTTTGCCTTTGAGATTCTGATTCGATGAGTGTTTCTGCTTCTCAGCTTGTTTCCAAGCTTGTTTTCTGGATTTTCTTCACTATCTTGGTGTTCATCGATCTTCTCTCTATTGTCGCTTTCGCTATCATCGCTTCTCTCTGTCCATAACTTCCAATCAAGTATCTTACTGATCTATTCCGATGATATCTACTGCTCAGAATCGACCTCCGCTACAACCATTAGCTGAATCGCATTGTTCTTCTTCGGATCAATATTAGAATCCGTTCTTTCTCCACAATTCTGATCACGATGGATTGGTTCTTTTTTGGGATTGCCTTCAGTATGGTGCTGATTTCCTTCCTGGTGTCGATCGATACGAATGGCTCTTAACATCATGGAAAAACTTGGTTTCGTCGATGGTACGATCTCTAAAACTCTTCTTAATCATCCTGATTATGAATCTTGGTCTAAGTGCAATGATATGGTCTTCACCTGGTTTATGAACATTGTGTCTAAGAAGATAGGTCAAAGTCTTCTCTTTATATCAACTGCTGAAGCTATTTAGAAGAACTTGTTATCTCTTTTTAAACAAGATGATGCAGCTAGGATCTTTGAGATTGAACAACACTTGAGTTCTATTCAACAAGGTCATATGGATATCAATGCGTCTTGTATGGAATTAGTCACTCTCTGGGAAGAATATAAAAGATTATGTGGAGATTGTGGTATGTACATGTGGTCGTTGTGAGTGTAATGCTTCTTTGCTTTGGGAACAACTTCAGCAACGTACGCGTGTTACGAAGTTTCTTATGGGGCTAGATGAATTTTATGAATCAACACAGCGTTATATCCTTATGTGGAAGCCAATTCCTATGATTGAAGAAGTTTTTAACATTGTGGTTCAAGATAAAAGACAAAAGACTATCAAGCCTTCAAAAGTAGACACACATGTGTTTCAGAGTTCCACTCCTTCTGAGATTTCTCTTAATAATAAGACTTATGCAGCAGCTCATACAGCCTATCATCCTCGTCAACGTCTTGTTTTTACTCATTGTGGCCAACCTGGTCATATAATGCAGAGGTGTATCAAGCTGTTTGGATATCCTCCAGGTCATTGGTTTTCTTCATCTGGTTCTCAGAATCCTAGACCACAACAACAATCTACTACCTCTGCAGTGTCTCTTGTTCCATGGGGGGGTTTTTTAATTCTGGAGTTGGACCTTCTATTTCACAACAACAAATTACACGACCTTTTGGTGCTCATATGACGAATGCTGATACGTCTGTAGCTTATCGTCGTCTCAATTTGGACTTGAGCACTTTAATCAAGATCAAGTGAAATCTTTACTTCAACATCTCAGTGCTCATGTGTAACTTTCAGAACAGCCGTCTCAAACTTCATCTGCTACTCATGCTTCTATTACGGAACAAGGTGTCATGGCAGAAGACTTGTTTACTCTAAAATACTTCGAGTCAGTCGTATAAAATGATAACAATTAACATAAACACCAATGTTACCTTGGCTATACGATTGGTTTGTTATTTTGTGGCACCAGCATCGTGTAATTGTATGAATTATGATTTCTCTGAAAGAAATCGTAAAAACCGTTTAAATCGCAAAACAACCAGAAAGGGTCAAAAACATGATGAAGGACCACTTACGATTTTAGATGAGAATGAGCCCAACTACAGTGACGGTCTACCGGATTTCACAAGAGATAAATGAAAAAGAAGATAATTGTCAAGTTTCAAGATAATTATGGAAAATCGAGAAGATAAGGAAGATTTCCGCGGAAGGATAAACTCGAATCAGGGGTAGAAAAGAAAGACGACCGAACTTTGAAGGAATATATAAGAGAAGCAAAGGAGAGGGACACAATGGACAAGCAAATTCTCAGCAAAAAACTTAGCACTTAGAAAGATTTTTATCAATTTTGTTTTTGTTATCGAGCTGAGACTCAAACTAGGTTTAGGGTTTAGGGGCTAGAACTAGGAACACGCCGACAACTCTTGTGGCCGAAGCTCTTAAAACCTGTTGTATCATCGCAACGTTCTTACGCGAAAACGATTCAGTAAGATCTTTCTCTTCACTCACAACTCATATTTGATTATCTTACGTTCTGTTATTCATAATTTGATCATTTGTCGTAGGTTCAACAGAAACCGGGACTTCAGAGAAAGTTAGGGTTTCTTAACTTTTCTCCAATTACGGAAAATTGGCGCTATGAATTTTGGTTCCTACAGTTTGACACTAGAAGGAGGGGGGGGGTTGCAGATCAATATAACTCACAGCCGCAAAACGCTTGGTCAAATATGACTACAAACACTCAGGACGATCAACCACCTCGCGATAGCAACACCGTCGACGACAACATTGAAAGCACTCCAGTAATGAACGTGTCCGCGGTTAACGAAAACACTGCAGCATTCAAGGAGATTAAAAAGATGTTCTCGACTCTCAAAAAGAAGTTTGCCGAACAAGACAAGCTCAGGAGTTCTCTTGCTAAACAGGTTGACACCCTAACAGCAAGAGCCAAGGGCGTTCTTCTGCGTGGCACTACTAGAATCCCCAGAAGAACACTAGACTTTACGACTCCGCAAGACCAGCCTACTAACACACATAACATTACGTCTTATCGAAATCCAAACGAAGCAAATCCTGACGTGACACAACCAAATGCAAAAAATACCCAACCTCTTGAGAAAGAAACATGAACTTACCTAACACACCTAACATCTCGCAAGAACACCTCAACAATTCTTGCAATCTGGGTGGTTAACTTTTGGGGGTAAAAAATGCTCACGAAGGAATCGATCCCTAAAAATTACCGCGGAAACGTTATCTCTCTTTCAAGTAAAAAACAAAAAAAAACATCGCACCCGAACTCCTCATCGCCCTACCAATCTCGTTCCGATCAACGGATCAAGCCTTACTATCAAAGACCTCAGGGTAACTTTACTAACAACGTTCGGCTTGCTCCGTTGATCCGGACGAGTTGGGTAGGACGATGAGGAGTTTGGATGCAACAGTTTCTTATTTTCTTTTTACTTGAAAGAGATACAACGTTCCACATTAATATTTAGGCATCGGTTCCATCTTCACTGTTTTTGACCCCAATAGTTAGCCTCCCAGCTTGCAAGAATCATCGAGCTGTTCTTGGGAGATGTTAGGCGGAACTGATGGCTAAAAGTCTGAGGATAAATAGTAAATCCTTTTTTCTATAAGTATTGGAGTAAGTTTTCAAATCCTTTACTTGCTCACTTCCACAAGAAAATTCTCTTGAGGTAGAAAATTCATTTTCTCTCTTCTTCCCTTGTGTTTTTCTTTTGTGTTATGGCTTTCAATAATGAAATTTCTGAGGGTACATTGCCTTCCACTTACGTTCCCGAGAGCGTACGAGTTTGGGGTGATGAGGTTGTTCTAAAGGTTGAGTTTTTGCAATACTCCATTCACCCTGAAGATGTGGAGGCGTATTGGAGTGCAACATGCGGTCTTTTACCCCAGCCAACTGACTCGTGGTGCCCGGTTAGACATACTTTGGAGGGACTGCCGAGGGGCCGAGTTAGTGTAGGCATTATTTCCTTGCCACCATCCGGGATTTATGCCGAGTTCTGGAGGAGGTGACGTTCCGGATGCCGAAATATGGGGTGTATCTTCTATATTGTTTCTTATGGTTTCCCATCCCATAGGTCATAGTTTGGTTCTTGGATAAATATGGCTTGTCGATAAGTCAAATTTTTCATGCCGGTCTGCAGCACCTAGTCAGAATCTTTGTTTTGAGTTACGAGCGAAAGATGTACCTGAATGTTGACTATCTTCTAGCTTTTCTGTATCTGAAGAGTTCGGTATTACGCTCCGGTACTGTCTCATGCCGAGGATACATGTTGTTGGTTAAGTCTTTTACGTACAACTTTCATAGTTGGGACAAGAGTTACTTCTTCGTCCACTTAGATAAGGCTTTTCTTGCGGAAGAATGCATCCCTATCTTTAGACGAAAAAGGGGTCGCAAGGGTATCGCGGCCAGATATGTCTGAAAGTTTCTTTGTGTTTCAGTTGTCGATCCTCGTCCCTTGTTTCTTGCGGACATGCTCGTTGTTAGGGACCTTCTTCGAGATGGCCCATTCAATTGGGTTACTTTTTCCTGCAGTGAGTTCGCACAGCGGTTGAGTATCATCATTCTCAAGCTAGAACTCATATGGTTGTGGTTGAATTTGGATACAACTATGGAGAAGTAAATCCTATACGAGATTCCTACTGTGAAGGAGAGAGAGAGGTCTCCCAAGAATAAGTAGGTTCCCGTTGATGAGGACGACATTACTTATGACGGTGTGGAGCTGACCACGGAGGAGTGGTACCGAGACCTCCTATTTGGAGATGGGATCGGTACCAGTCTGATGCGCCCTTGGATAGCACACCAGGCAAAACAGAGATGCATGGCTTGATCATGGGAAGCAGTAAAGATATATGCTCATTTTTTCACTCATATCTTTCAAACCACGAGGTTTCCACGCATGAAATCACTTGAAGAATGTTCTCAACTCAATTATGGAGCTCCTTGAAGAAGAATCAGATCAAAAATAAGTTCATGTGTGGGAGTTATGCCATTTACAAACTAGGTGATCTTTAGTTCTCGTGAATTCAAACATGTGCGCATTCAGGTGAGATGGACCGACACTGCCTTGGAGTTGGATGAGCTAATTGACACTATCTTAGATGAGATGAATACTCAATTGAGCTGGACTTACACTATCCTAGACGAGCTGAGCTGGATTGACACTCATTTGGACGAGCTGAGCGAGCTAGTTCGATCTTCCGAGCTGGTACGACCACCCGAGAAACTAAAAATGGCTAACCTTATTTCTGATGGACCAACGACCAATTAATTCATGCCAAAGAATATTATTAATGATTCAAATTTCCAAGAAACCATTGGGCTTGATGGTTTTCGAAAATATTCCAAAACGGACTTGTTTGGGCCAAATGGAGAAACCGATAAAATATTGGCTAAGGGAAAAGATGGATTTTGACCAGGCCTCAAAGTGAAATTTCTTGGCCCATATCAGGAGCATATTATTCACTTTTCAAAGCCCTGGTCGTGGCTATACCAAGAGGTAATCCAAGTATCAGTCAAAACAATAATATGTAATCTTTATACAGAAATAAACCAATCAATTTTCTTCTTATATTTGAGTTTATTCTCTTTGTTCTTTGTTTAGAACATTTCTGTTTCTTGATGAGGTTATCTCCGAGTAAACAAATCTTCGTTTTGCTGGACTTGTGCGTCACATCAAGCAGCAAACAAACCCTCTGGTAGTATCATCGGGTCATCCGCAACCCTTTGTGTCACCATTCAACCCATCAGTTCTCCCTCTTTGGCGAATTCATATCCTTCAAACCGTTTGAGTGATCCTTTCCGAATTTAGGAGTATCACAGTCCGAATCTGCTGTCGTCGTTTGGTAATCGATCCGACCTTGGTGCCTACCTTGACACATTCAACTTGCCGTCGAATCATCCTGCGACCAACGAAAATCCTGTTAAATCGTCAAAGGTTACGGAAGTGTCGCGATACTGGATGGGGGTTAGTTTTTGTATTTGCTTCGGATTTTTTTATCGAGGCTGGAACCGCCGCTCCGAGAGAGGACGTCGATGTTGAGAAGCATGTGGACCCCCAAGAGTTAGTGACTACTCGATTGGGAGGTCGATGTCCAAGAACTATGAGTTAGATCCGTTAAGGATGTTCGCGTTTTAAGGGAATATGTTGCCTATGTTATTTTTATGTTTTCGTTTGGCCAAGTATGGTCATTTGTGTAGAATATCGGGACTGCCTGTGTGCCGCTTTGAATCCCTGCTGCTCTGCGGCTTTTATCGAATGGAATATGTTTTGTCGTTTTTAATGGTATATGAGTAGTATCGTGGATGTGGAGGAAATAATATGAGTTTTCATCTCATGTCTAACTGTTTGGTCAGTTGTTAGAATAGTTGTTCGTTTTAGGCCTGAGTATTCGAAAAACTTAGTTTTTTTTGGATTTTCGTGAACATACGAATATAAGCGAAGAGAAAAGTTTTGGGGATCTCGTATCAGCTTAGATACTTGACAGCGTGCGGGTTAAGGTTTATTTTAAAGCAGACAATCTATCAAATTAACCCTACGAACTTCTCTTGCCAAGACAAGTCTAATTATAGTATTTAGGGATCGAACCACAAAAAGCAATGGCACACAATAAATTTATGTATTCATAATGGCCAAGCTAGGCAAGTTATAAATATGAGGTTTATTGTAAGTTTATCCGAAAAGGAAATTGTCTAAATAAGTAAAGTTGATTCAAATATGGAAACGATAAATATAGGGTTTCAGGCAAGTGAATTACAGTGGATATGATGCATAGAATTATTAATATGCGAGGACATTCATTAACTAGTCTGACCCCCTCTTGTCCCAACTCTTGTATGCGAACAGAAGAGTAGACCGTCGATCAACGGATAAGGCCGAGTGTCGATCAATGCTAATCAGATAGGAAGTTCGTCCGCTAGGTTAATTAAACCAGCTCTTGCATGTATCTAACAACGTTGCCCAACAGAATCAATTCTGGCACATAACCTACTCTTGTAGTTGTCCATGTCCTAATTTCAGGTTTCTAGTTAGCAACTCTAGAACGCAAGCATTAAACACAATTCCAAAGATTGATATTTCTTCATTCTAACAATCCTATTTTGGAGTTAATTTAACAATACCATTATAAACCCTAAATCTTACAGCATAATTACTCAGACATAATCATAGAAAACATGATAGGCTGAATAATATAATGCATAGAATAAATAATGGGGTTTCAATACAATTTTCGGAAGGAGTTCAGATCTTCTCCCTTAAACTACTAAGAAAACTAAAATCTATAAATAATACTTTTGTGTATTCTCTGTGTGTATGTTTTCTGCCTAAACAATGACAAAACCTTTATAAACTAGGTCAAAAATCCTTCAGGGGAATTCTCATAATTTGTCTTGACTTGGGTTAGAAGTCGGCCAATACTTCTGCGAGTAGGCCGTCGATCGACATTAAGGATGCTCCTTCAATCGATGGTGATGCTTAACTTTGACTCGTTCTTAGCTGATCATGAACAACTACTAGATATCTCCTCTGAATGTTCTAACAAGCTCCATTATCTCCATAATTCTCCAAAACGTACCTTAACTTGAAAAGACTCTAAAACACAGTCTAGACACACATATTAGACTCCACATAAGGTCCAAATGATGGTCTAAAACTGGTAAATAACGAGGTATATTAACCCCCCATACTTAACTTTTTGCTTGTCCTCAAGTAAAACAAAGGTAGTCTGTGAAATAGGTTTCACTACAAGAAATATCGATATTGGCAGCGCCGAGAAAACGCTATCATATCGTTTTAGTAGCGTTTTTGTAAACGCCGTGACATCCGCAGCTATAATAGACCCCCCATATCATAGCGAATATTCATGCGCTATAAAGTACGAAGATATAACAGCGTTTTTTAATTGCTGTATTAAACCTTTTTAGTAACGATGTATTAATGCTGGTAAATATTATTATATGGCGTTTTTTTTTGTCAGCATAAATTTTATACTGACGTTTATTTTTTGCCATGGAATAAGTTTTTATAACTCTTTTTTTTCTGGATGCCTGCACCTATAATAGCGTATCCTGTATGTAATCGAATTGTAATAAGTAGCATTTTTATTGTACTACGTAAATTGTAATAGCATGAATTATTTTTTTTTGAAATTTGAATAATGAAATATTTGGTGGTTGATTTCCTGGTATAATTGTTTGATTTGGAATATTGAATTGCTTAAATTGTAAATTTGGAAAAAATATAATTATAATTAAAATGATAATTAAAATTTAGATTAGAGAAACATGAATTCAAAACATTAAGGATAACATTTTACTGAAGCAAATTGACAGAAGATAGCTGAAGCAATAAAACATACTGAAGCAAATAAAACATAGTGGAGGTAATTAAAATATCAGAGGATTGTGAGTTGGACGAAGATTGGTTCCATGTTTTAGCGACGACCTTTGCCTCTTGAGGACCCTCCTTGTTGTGGTGGAGCAGAGTTGAAGGCACCAATAGCTCGGAGGTATTCCAGGTAGTCTGGGTCGATGTCGTTTTCAGGTTCCTCAATGCGTATCAGGCGGTAGCTTATGTTCTCGGCTCTGGTTATCTCATCTACATCATTTCCTCGTGAGGACTCTCCTCGTTGTGGTGAATGTGTTTTGACTGCTTCTTTTTGTGGTTTCACTCGGGCTGCTGGGAGTGCACAGACGATGACCTTCCTTGGTTCCATTAGAGTTGCTAGACAGAGAAGTTAATTAAAGTTAAGATCTTTACAATAATAATAAGACAGAAAACAGAACTAATTGAAGATTAAACCGAAAAAGTAACAAATGGAACAAGATATTGGAGTTTGATATCAATATTTGTAACTTTGACCTGGGAATTGAGAAATCTTTGAGATCTGTAAGGCTTCAAATCTTTTTGGATCTGCAAAACAGTTACCTTCGTAATCAGATAAATATAATAATGATCTTTAAGAAATGTAAAATCAAGGGTTTAGAACTCTGTAACCTAAATGAGAGATTCGTGGTGGATTTGAGATGGTGGGTTACGCAGATTTGTGGTGGTTTGAGATGGAATGAGAGATTGGTGGTGGATTTGAGATGGAATGATAGAATCGTGGAGGAGAGATTTGTGGGGGTTTGAGGATAGGAGAGAAGGCGATTAAGACGATGAAATTTACTTTGGCTCCTAAATTTAGGATATTTTGGCTTTCCCTCCTAAAAGCTGAGTCGACCAATCAGAGAGAAGGACGAGGATAACCTAAAAATCTAATCTCCACCGTTGGATCATCATGATCGAATGGATATAATAAGTCGATTTTTTCTTCTCTTTTCCACAAGGAAGCAGTCGAAAATGCTTCTAAGTAAGAACAACATGGATGTTGATCGATTTTGAGATGATTTAGGATGGTTTAAACTTGTCTTTGATATATCTACATTTGAAAATGATCATATAATTAATAGAAACAAAAAAAGCAAAGAATACATCATTATGTGAACATATAAACCACAAACACTCAAAGTCCACCAATTTATACCCTAACCCCTAAAACTTCACACTAAAACACTAACCCTATAATACAAAGTTGTGGTGGAAAGCTGAATTGATTCTAAATTTTGACATTATTATCTTTTGGTAACCTTCAATAAACACCATAACTTTATTTTTTCATCATGAATCACTTAACACTGTCGTTACCCTAAACCCTAAAACTAAAGCTTACAAAATCAACCCTATCCTTACCCTAAACCCTAAATTGCTTTGATATATAAATGAAATTGTATTTTTTTTCTTTCTAATTTTGGGCATGTGTTGTGATTAAACATTTTAATTTTGGGCCATCTTTACATTTGAAATCATAAACACATTAGTTAAGATTTAAAAAGCATAGAAACATTAGTTAAGATCCAAGAGTGGCAAATAACAGAGTCACGTTCTAAAACAAAGAAACAGAAAAGCCGATCATGTCTTTAAAAAAAACAGTCATTAAAACAGAGTCATTAAAAACACAGTCTTATTGCTTGGTTCCTTTGGCTTGTTTTTAAACTTGCACAGAAAGACAAATCTGATTAGTTTGACATATTTAAACACTTATATATGTTAGAGATAAAGGAGATCATATCTCACCGGTAGAACTTTATCCTCTGGCCAAGCAAGACAGCTTCCAAGTGCATCAACCATATACTCGATCTCTGATGATGTCCTCCACACAGCAGCATCATTAACCTTGACAACATCCACAAAGACTCGACATGCACCAGGCCCCAAAGGCTGAAAGTGGACAAGATGCTCAGGACTACTCGATGACCATCGTCCTTCAGCAACGACCACCTTATTTCCGGACAGGTCCAGCAGCTTGATTTTTTGATTCAGGCTTGAATTTGTTACGCTGCAACCACAAACCAAACAGCATAACCAATATTCAGTAATCACAATGATCACCAATCAAGCAGTGCAACCACAAACCACAAAGCAGAAGCAATATTGAGGATTGACAACCAGAACCAAGCAAGCAGATGAAACAAAGAAAGTACCACTGATCTGCGAAGAGGAGATGGTGGAATTACAGGTGACTGGACTTTCTTGGTCGCTGCAGGTATCTTTGTGGGAGCTGGTGGAGTCAATGGAGAATCCCCATCATTTGTAGACTGATCTCTCACACTGGTTCCAGGTTTCGCACTCAGTGGGGACTTTTGAGTTTTAGAAGTTGAACTTACTGCTTTTGAACTTCCTGCTATAGAACTTCCTGCTTTAGCACTTTCTGAGTCAAACGCAACTCTATTTGCTGGCCATGCTACAAAACAGTTCTGATAATCCTCCATAGTTATCTTCCCCACAGTAGGCCTCCATATGTATGCATCAGGTTTTACTACCTCATCCACAAACACTTTTATTGCGTTTGGACCTAGTGGAAGTCCATTGACCATCGTTTGTGGTTCTTTCGTCTGCCATCGGCCTATAGCAACGACTTCCTCATTATGTATGTAGTCCATGAGTTGGCATTTCTTATTTGAACTGCTGAAAGGGCTCTGTAAAAGAAAACAAACAAGTTTCACTAAAGAAAGACTCAGACTTCGACTCAACTTCAGCTACAGAGGAAGAGGACTATTAACCTTAGGCGCATTGTCCTCTGGTAAACATGCAGTTGGAACGATACAATGATCTGAATGCCATGCAATCATTTCTCCTACTGCATCCTCCATTGTGAACATATTAGGTGCAGGTCTCCATAAAAAGGTTTCTGGTTTTGTTGCAGTCTCAACTAAAACCTTCACAGCATTAGGCGCCAACGGAATCCCATTAACTAATTCCTCAGGTTCCGTTGAAACAACCCGTCCCTCAGCAACATTGACATCGACAGCAGCCCAGTCCACAAGATAACACTTTTGAAGTAACTTGGTATTTACACTCTGCGTCAAATACAAAAGATTTATATCAATTCATTTCTCCAGTTATAGAGATAGATTGTGACAGAGGAAGTGAGTCCATACCTTGTTATTCGAGTTTTCACTGACATCAGTATCTTGTTCCTGATTATTCATCCTGGCAATTTGCTGCTGCAAATCATTAACCTGTTTCTCCAGAGACACTTGTTTTTTTTTCCATGGCAGCCATGAAGTTGTTCCTAATTTGTAAACAGTTTAATTTGGTGATACTAATGCCTCTGCCCATTGCTCTCAACCTGCCAGGTTGATCAGGTCCCAATATCTCAGTTATCAGATCATGCTTTGGATTCGTTGAGCTTGAATCTTCACGACCCTCAAGTTCTATCTCTGATGCCTTTCTCTGGAAAGAGATGAGAAATTATTAGATGAACAAGCAGCAAACAATCCAACTTCATAAGACAAAATTTGACTTACTATCTTTTCAGCCGCATTCACATTGACAGGCGTTCCATCCTTCTTAGTTCGTGATTTGACCCACACTCTTAGCCTTGACACTTTTGATGGGTCTTCGCTAGTCTTAACCAGATCTTCTCTCAATCTCACCATTCCTTTTCGACCACAAGTGTGAGGAATCTGGTTCTGTCTTTTCTCCCTGTAAGTGTCACTGACAACCTTGAAGGCATCCCTGACGAAATTACGCCATTCAGCTGGCGTTACATTCTTGGGTCGCAGCTCCGTCCTTGCTTTCAGTGTAGGAGCCTTCCTAATTGTGGTTACCAGACATGATTTGGATGCTCTCCACAGACACCTCATCTGCTTAAACAAAGCATCCTTTTTCAAATCTTCGTCCACGTCAAACCTCATCTGTATTCACATATGGGAGACACATTAACATATAACCAAATACTCGATCTCAAATGTATAAGCTGACTCAGCTTACCGTGCAAGATTTCCATAGCACAGTTCTGATTTCTTCAGTAACCTTCCTCCAGTTATCAATGACCACCTGAACATGTTCACGTACTAGGGGACCCAAGTAGGAGGATAACATTACTGACCCTGGACCACAAGGTTCTCCCAAATCGGTGAAGTCAACATGTATCAGGTCATTTGGATCTTTGGCAATCTGCTTCATCTTTGTTGCTCCTCGACGTCTTTTACGCTGTGTAACTGTGTCAGCTGTTTGACTCTGACTCTGCTGTTCATCAGCTTCCTCGACTTCTTCCTCCATTTGGTCCTGTCCTTCGTCCTCTGCAACTTCTTCCTCTATTTCAGCATGCGCTTCTTCCTCTGCAACTTCTTTGGTTGGCACTTCTTCGAGGAATTGATCTTCTTCGTCTGAAACCTCTTTGTTTGGTACTTCTTCGAGGAATTGCTCATCCTGCTCATCAACCTCCATTTCTTCCAAGTCCTCCGCTTCTGTATGCTTTTTCTTTGGTGTCCTTGACTTCTTCACACGCTTGTTCTTACGATTCCCCATCAATGTTCACCTGAAACATCAAAGAGAGAGTTAGTGTCAATGTCTAAAAACAGAATGAAACACACAAGCAGAGAACAAGATCAAAACATAGAACACTCAAGCAACGCAAACACTCAAGCTAAGCAGATAACTTCATTACAAACAAAAAACAGGTTTTTTCCTACAAAAAACAGGTTTCTTCCATTGCAACATCTGCAATATCAACAAAAAATTGTTTCCTTTTAGACATAAATTCCTTCACAATCAGCCCTGGCATTTGTAGAGTCATCAACCAAGTCATCAGCATCCATAGCTACAACCGCTGGCAATGGACCAACATCTGCATGACCATCTTCACAATCGTCTTCACTGTATCTTCTTGTAGGACCTCTCATAGCTACATACCAACTGGATGACTCATCTACTCTAGAATAAAATATTTGCTTGGCTTGTGAGGCGAGGATGTATGGATCTCTAGCAAAAGCCATTTGGCTTTGGCTCAGGTTGACTAGTGTGAATCCATCTTCTACCTTCACTCCATTTCCTATGTTTGCCCATTGGCAGCGGAATACCGGAATGTAGAATGTATTGTAGTCGATCAGCAGAATCTCAACCACTCTTCCATAATAAGTTACTAAATCAACCATCTGAGAAGTGTCTTTTGCACTTGATCGACACATTGCTGTTGCCTCATACAAAACACCACTGTTCTGAGTTTGCCTGTCAACTGAAATGGTGTGAAACCGCAGACCATTAATGATATAGCCACTGTAAGCCTTTGCACTAGCACGAGGACCGTAGGACAACCACTTCAGTGTCTCTTCGTGATTCTGTGAAGTAATTTTTATCTACAACATAAAATATTTAGTGTCAATACATATCTATAACACAACACTATAAAAATATAATTAGGAACTTGCCTGCTCTTTTAACCACGATGCAAATTTCTGATTATGGATTCTCCATAATGTTGTTGCATCACGTCTACATCTTTCATTACTGTCCTATAGATGTTGTAGGTGCATGCTGGATATAAAAACATGACAAATGATTAGCATCTCAAGATACAAGCACTCAGAAGCTGCAAATTAAAATACAATACTTACGCCACATAAGGTTCCACGATTGCCATATTGTGAATCACATCAAGATGTACTATGTTCAAGTCCTTCTCAGAAAGAACACAATCAGTGCCTGCGGATATTGGACGTCCCTCCAGAATAGAGCTGCTCTCGAACTCAGTATTCCTTTCAGGTTTCTCTTCATAACTTGTTGTCTTTTTCAAGAACTCACTGCATAACCTAACGCATTCCTCTGCGAGATAAGCTTCAGCAATACAACCCTCTGGTCTTGCAGGGTTTCTTACGAAGTCTTTCAGAACTTTCATGTACCTGAATAAGATCAAATAAATCAAAGGTTAAAAGCAAGATTTTTGACTGAATAAGATAAGTACTTAGAGGATCAGTACCTCTCAAAAGGGTACATCCAACGGAAATGGACAAGTCCACATAACCGAGCTTCCCTGCCTAGATGAACTACCAGATGCACCATTATATCGAAGAAGCTTGGAGGAAAAAACCTCTCCAACATGCATAGAGTTTCCACAATTTCTGCTTCCATAATCTCAATTTTATCTCTATCAATAACTCGTTGACAGAGATGATGGAAGAAACCACACAGGGGTCCAATAGCTATCCTAACACCTTTAGGTAATAACCCTGTAATACAGAACCATTGGAGATCAGACCACAGACTTCAACTTGTGGACAAATACAAAGTTAAAACAGGGTGAGTAAATACCTCTAATCGCAACAGGAAGAAGCTGCTGCATCAACACATGGTAATCATGTGATTTCATTCCTGATATCTTACACTCCTCCACCTTCACACACCTTGATATATTTGAGCAGTAACCATCCGGACCACGAAATTCAGATAGACGCTTGCAGAATATTTTCTTCTCTTTGCTGGACAAAGACCAAGGAGCTGGAGGAAGGTAAGTTCTTTTCCCACGGGGTTGAGGATGTAAATCCTTCCTAATGCCAAGCTGTTCAAGATCTTTTCGACACTTAAGTCCATCTTTTGATTTGCCACAATGCAACAACATTGCGATAAGGCTTGCAGCAACATTTCTTTCAACGTGCATCACGTCTAAATTGTGTCTAACCGGGAGTTCCTATACAAAACAAACACAAGTAAGAGTGTCAAAGAAAGCCAGAGATTGAACATTCATGAAAAAAGTAGAGAGATAACTGTATAAGAAACATACCTCCCAATAAGGCAATTTGAAAAATATTGACCGCTTCTTCCATCTAGATAGCTCTTCCTCATCTACTGTTTCTTCCTCTTCCTCTGATTCACTGGATTCATCATCCGACTCTGATCCAACATGCTCTACAATCTTCCTCTTGCTTCCATTTACTTTGACATTTCCAAAGTCATTCTTGTAATTTCTGAGTAACTGGCTTATGTTATGACCACTCAGAATCCTACCGTTTTTCCCATGCTCAACTTTACCATCAAACCATGATTTCTTTCCACGATAAGCATGTTGAGGAGGTAGACCTTTCCGATGGGACATATATACGTGCTTCCTGCAATGAGTCAGCCACATACTATCTGTGTTTTTCCCACACACAGGACATCCCATTTTGCCCTTTACCTTACACCCTGCAAGATTTCCATACGCAGGAAAATCCTGAATGGTCCAGAGAAGCATTGCTCTTAACTTGAAAGTGGTGTGACTGAATGCATCATACGTGACCTCTCCTTGCTCCCACAGAAGGTTTAGATCCTCTATAAGTGGTTCTAAGTACACATCAATATTGTTTCCAGGTTGGGTTGGACCAGGAATCAACAATGACAACATGATGTTCTCCTCCTTCATACACTTTTCAGGTGACATGTTGTAATTGACTAGCAAGACCGGCCAAGCACTGTAGTTCACATTCTTCATGCTAAAAGGATTGAACCCATCAGTGGACAGTCCAAGCCTAAGGTTCCTTTCTTCAGCAGCAAATGACGGGTATTTGTCATTCATTTGATCCCAAGTAACATAATCTACTGGATGTCTGCTTTTTCCATCAGTGCTCTTGTTACTAAAATGCCACCTCAAGTCCTTCGCCATTTCCTCAGACCTGAACATCCTCTTCAGACGGGGAATTATCGGAAAATATCTCAGAACTTTCTGCGGAATACCTTTCTTTAACTCCCATGTCCGCCTGTTAATCTTCCATCTTGAAGCATTGCATTTTGGACAGTTGTCTAGCTTCTCAAACTCCTTTCTGAACAGACAACAGTCATTCACACAAGCGTGTATCTTCTCATAGCCCATGTCAAAAGATTTCAGAAACCTTTTCACTTCATACAAGGATGTGTGCAAGACATTCTCCTCGGGTAGCATCTGTGGTAAAGTCTCCAGCAAAAGATCGAAGCTTCTATCAGACCAACCACTCTGTGTCTTTATCCTAAACAGTGAAACTATCGCCGACAGCTTGCTGTGATTTGCACAACTAGGATAAAGAGGTGTCTCTGCATCTGCTAGCTTAGCAAGAAACTCATCTTCTTCCTTATCTTCACCTTCAGCAACCTCACTCAGATCACCCTGCCTAATAAAATCTTCATCCAGAAACTCAGCTGCTTGGTATAACCCTAAAATCTCATTGTTCCTCTCACTTGCATTGCTTCTGCAGTCAGCCCCTGATATTACGTCTCCATGATGATACCAATCCTCCCTCAGCTTGTAACTCAAATCCATTCCCCTAGTTACTAGATGATCAACAACAACATCGGCTGAATGACGATCCACATTGCGACAGTCTATGCATGGGCAAATGATCAACTCACACTCTGCTAAATCTGCACCAACACACCTAACAAACTCCCATGCACCTCTCTCATAACGAGGATCAGCTCTTCGGTTAACACACATGCAAGCATAATTTAAACTCTATTAATCACACAACAATAACAGTAACTACACTATACTTTGTTTTTCCTTACCTGTTTAGATGAACCCATGACTTTTCGACCATTTTTATGTTCTTAGTTTCTAACCGACAAACAAAATAAAACAAACAACAAACACAGACATTGTCATTCACATAATAACCAATAAACAATCAACTACTCTTTTTTTAGAACAACAAACAATCAACTACTCAATAGACAAACAATCAGATACTAAAACTCACACAATAAACAATCGGATATAAAAATGGTCGAAAAAGAATCACCTCAATATGATCTTCAACTCGCCTTGATCTTTAACAAACAGAAGCTCAAACCTGCAAATCAAATGACCAAAAACAAGAACCACAAATCAAATCAATACTACAGTCCTCACGATATCAATCCAAAACAGATTTGATTATCTCTAACCTGACTTGTCTCCTCCTAATCTTCGTGACCTCAAATGAATCGAGGGTTCTGAGAAACTAGAGAAATCAAAGAAATCGAAATTGTAACACCTGAAAGCAATAAAAAAATCTGAGAAATAAGAAATCGATAAATGAATCGAGGGTTAATTGATCTATGTTTATCGGGAAAATCGACAAAATCGAAACTGGGTTTCACCTGCAATTGACCAACGGCGATGACAACAGCTCCGGCAGGAAGAGCGTCGTCAACTTTCGGAGAGATCGAGGCCTCCAACTTTTCGATCTGTCGGAGAGCTCGAGGTATCGATGAGAAGCAGAGGAGGAAAAGACCAAAAATAAACCTAAGTGTTTTACACTTTACCGCTATTAATCTATTTTTTATTAATTTTCTTTCCCGGGTTAATGAAATTTTTCACTAGCGTTTTTAAAACGCTAGCATTAAGTCGGGACATCTTTTAGTAGCACTTCGTGAATCCGCGCTACCGTGAAATGCTACCAATACCCATATTTCTTGTAGTGTTTGAAAAGTGGGGACTCACATAATATATAAGCATAACTATCATCCCTACTATATCGCAACCACATCGAATAATGCTAATCAAGGAGAAACCTTTTATGCCCTATCCTAATATAGCAACCAAATCCATTCTACTAGCAACTCAACAAATACTAATTTGACTCACCCCTCTTATGATCTCATTTATTTGCATAAAAATAAAGTGCAGACTTTACCTTGAGAGTATCGACCAAAGGACACATGGACTCAACTCCTGCAAACCTGCATGTATAGGTATAAATTCTTTCTTGATCCCTTTCTTCCCTCTTCTCTCTCTGAATCTTTTTAGATATCAAACTCAATGGAAAATGATACTGATACAGTCCATCTTGCCATCTCATTTTTGTTTTTGTTTTTGGACAAAGTTGTAGGCGAATAGTGGGGTCATCGGTAATATACCTACCCCTCGTTTCCAACAATGTGTGATCATTTCTTTGAATTAGAATTATGGGGCCCTTGGTAATGTAACTATCCCTCTGCATCTCAGGAAATCATCGTAATCTACTCTTATAGATCCTGAAGAGAGAGAGAGAGAGAGAGAGAGAGAGAGAGAGAGAAAGAGAGAGAGAAGGGAAATCAGAAATACACAGACTAGTACCTTACAAACTTGTAGAAGGAACGCGATCCGATGTATACCAAGCCCCAAAGAAAACAAAGTAGTCAATATTAGGTTGGAGATAAGCTTTGGCATCTCTAGTAATCTCTGCAATCAGCATGTTTCAGAATGGGGTTATAGTGCGGTTAGTCAATAAATAAGTTCTGATCATAATCCCCTTCTTGACTCTATAAAAACTATTTGAAAACTTAATAAATAAAAGCTCAAAATAGATAAAAGCATCAGCGAACCTCCCCCAGAGTTAAATAATACTTTCCCTAGTGATATCCCGTCGGGTTTGGTTAATAAAAACTAAATCATAAGTAAAAGGTAGAGAGAAAGTGGATGTTACCAAACTCCGTAAAGAGTGTCAACCGATGGTGAGGGTTGAATGTCGACCGATGGTGAACCATCCAAGCCGTCGACCAATGGTGAGGTGTTGGTGTCGACCGGTGGTTGTTTCGAACTTTTCTACTCCTTCTTTGAAAACCTAAAGTAATTAAGTAAAAACGTATTTAATAACTAAATAACTAAAAGTAAAACTTACTAAACACTTGGTTTCCTCCCACTCAGCGCTTGGTTATATTTTAAGCTCGAAGTTTGGAATTCTGGACTAGGAAGGTGGTTCATCAAACCAATGTGGAAACCAAGTATCCACATACTCTCTACTCGTCTCAAAACATGCACTGATGAACCCTCTCATAGCTTCTTCTGCTCTGGTTCTCTGGTTGTCCATCCTTCTCTCATCAATTGCCATTCTGCTCATCCTTTCTTCGAGTGCTTGAATGCATCCCATCAATATGTTAATATTGGCATCTGTGGGCCCTTAAATATCCTCCAAACTCTGGTAGATACTATCCCTCATCAAGTCTTGAGAAAGGTAGACTCCATCAAGCCTGTCTTGTAATAACTTCTCTGTTACTAGCCCCTGCCTAAATGATGTGTGCTAACTGTCGATCAATGGCCAAGTGTTGCCGTCGGTCGATGCTGAACTGACTGCCCCAACTGATTGTTGTTGTTTGAAGAGATTCCCTGATCCATTGGCCATAGCGAGTATGTCTATGATATCGTCCTTGGATACATTGAGAATCCTTCCATCAATTGTTCGTGCATATCCATCTAGGTCCCTCATAATTTTAAACTCATCTGGTCTGAGATAACCATAATCGTCATCGTATCCTACCGGATTGTCCTCGATCGATGGTATTGAGTCACTGTCAATCAATGTTGCATTCCAGGTTCCATAGGATCCTCTGAAATTTCCAGCCTCTAGTGC
Source organism: Moricandia arvensis (assembly GCA_905132765.1). Lineage (NCBI taxonomy): Eukaryota > Viridiplantae > Streptophyta > Magnoliopsida > Brassicales > Brassicaceae > Moricandia > Moricandia arvensis. The sequence goes on along the minus strand of CAJHQP010000204.1, from coordinate 123,399 downwards.
AAAAGCATGGTATTCGACTTCTTCTACCTAAAAGTAGGAAGCGTTGTATCATGTGTTGTTGTTCTCTGGTGCTATCTCACGGTATTGCCGTCCAATGTAGACTATGTCTTCTTGACTGTCTTCGTCGTTCTGGTTTGTGGCATGACCGTCGACCGATGTTAGAGGTTGAGTATCAATCGATGCTGAAGGTTGGGTTTTGTGCAGCTTCTGGATGTAGCTGCCATCGACCAATACCAAGGGTTGGGTATTGATTGATGTTCTGTCCGTAGGCTCCTCATTTTAATCTAATTGCAGATGCATGTAGAAATCAAGCTTGAATCATCCCCCAATTCTATCAGAGTAGTTTTTTTCTTGACTTTAACATGTTCATAAAAGGTGTTTGGATCAATCAAGGATAGATACAACCGGTTTGGCCATGAATGCCCTTCCAAGGAGTAAGTAAGAGTTCAGGACAATCTTTATATCGATCACATGGCAGTCTACTGGGACTAAGGCATTGCAAATCTGCACTGGGACGTCTCTAGCTATCCCTCATGAATTCACTTTGGAGCATTCCTTAAAGGTCAATGAATTAATAGAAGGCTCCACTTTCAGGCTTAGCTTCTCTTCCATAACTCTAGGCATGATGATGACTGCTGATCTAATATCGCAAAAGGCATTGGGATACTCCTGACCTTAGACAAAACATGGAATCACAAATTTCCGATTGTCACTTTTCTTCTTAAGAGCGGTCCTATGCTTCAGCTTCTCTTTGCGGTCATTGAACATGCGCTCTATATCCTTTTATGTTTCCTTTGATTCCATGTATAACATCCACAATCTATTAGTATAGTATACTTCATCAAATTTAGTATCTCAAGGAATTTTAAAAACTCTTTTGGCAAAGCCATCCATCTATTTGTCAGTTGCTTCTCTGCGAAGATGCTTAGGAATCTTCTGCTTCCTTTTGGGAGCCTTTATGTTGTCTTATCAACTATCATTTGCTCAGGTGTATCGGCGCTATGTTCTTGGTTCTCCATAATCGGAGGTCTAAAAAATAAGCTGGCATTCAGACTTAGTAGACGAACAGGTTATGCTGTTCGAGACTATCGAACAATGTTGGTTTTTCTACGTCGATTGATGTTCGAAGACTAACACGAAGCTACAGCCTCTAAAGGTTTCGTCGATCGATGTTCAGGTTTGGGTGTCAATCTACACCAGTGCGTACTGCCGAAAGACATAGCATCGTTCACTCGGAAATCTCCCTCTTAGAGTTGTTCTCTCTTCACCTCTTGCAAAAAATCATCACCTATCAATGCACTGACGTGGTGCTTCTGACTAGCTTCCCTTTTCTCCTTATTCGGGGTCTCATATCTCTGAAAGGCATCACTTTTCTGGACCACTTGATTCTATAACTTCTTGACATGAGGATTGAGAGTCTCAAACTTTGTATTGAGGGTGATGTAAAAGCATCCATCTTTTCATTGAAGTTCACAATCATCTGCTGCTGCTGCTCCAATATTCTATCAACCATAGCTTCTAACTTTCTCTCATGAGTCTCTGGAGGTGGGTTCTGATAAGAAGATCCAAAGGTCCCTTTGTTGTTGCTAGGCATCTGTTGCTGTGAATTCTGGTTGTAGTTACTCATGTTGCCACCACAGGAGTTTATGTTGTATCCCTGATTTCCTTGTCTCTAGAGACCGTTTCCACCAACAAATTTCACTTCTTCTTCTTCTATGGCTTTCACTTCTTGCTTTTTGAGAAACTTCTGAACACTCTCCAGCTTTGCTTTGACTTCATTTATTTTCTCCTTGCTCAAAGATGGAGCTCATTTCTTCCTCCCATAGTCGGTGTTCTTGGTGCCATTGCTAGACGCCAAGTTCTCAATAAGCCTTGTTGCTTCTTCTGAACTCCTAGTGCTGAAATTCCCTTCACTAGCTGTGCCTAAAGCCATCTAGTACTGAAGATCAATACCTTTGAAGAAGGTGCCAAGTAGGTGCACCTTGTTGAAACCGTGGTGTGGGCAGTCTCTTTGGTAGGACTAGAATCTGAACCTAGAGCTTCTGAATAATTCTCCAAGTTCATGTGTGAATGTAGTGATTCTCCTTCTCAAATCCTCGGGTTTCGCACCATCAAAGAAATTGCAAACGAACGCTTTTTGATAGTTTCCAAGATTTCAGAGATCTTGGTGGTAGCTGCTTAAGCCAATGTGAAGCCTCTCCTGCAAGTGCGTACTTGAAGAGCTTACAAAATAGATAGTCCTCAAGGAATCCATTGGCTTTAATAGCATATACTAGATCCTCAAACCACTCCAGATGATCCATCGGATTCTCATGTCGCAATCCATGGTAGGGTGTCTGCCCAACAAGTGTAAAGCAGGACAGTTTGATCTCAAAGGTGTTCCTCTGGAAAGCTGGAAGACAAATAGCGAATCTGTTAGCATATAACTGGTTTGGACGATTGTAGTATGCCAGTGTTCGTTGAGCAGCTTGAGCGTTAGCTTCAGGTCGAGCTACTGCAGCGTCTGCTTCGTATTCTGGCTCAGGGATTACAGCCCCCTGATCATCAATTCTCTGACATGTTGCATTACACAGATGACCTTCAAGGTCATACAAGTGTCCTCTCTCAACTCGGACCACAACTAAAGTCGCAACCATCTGAACTCACGAACTACCGTTGATTGATTTTGTATTGGTACTGTAAATCTATGTTGGTCCTGAAGGAGTGTCGATCAGCGGTTGAGTGCTATTGTCGATCGATACTTGTCGGATCTGTTTGCGGATGGAACGTTCGATTACTACTGGATCTGAGAAGAGTAATTCCTTGTTATTATTTCTTCTGATACTGTTGGGCATGCACCTTAAAGACAAGACAAATAAATTATTAGTAAGTTGCAGTAAAGAAAAAACCTAGACTAAACCCAATCTAATGGCGACCCTTTCTCCACGACAACAACGCCAAATTTAACAACGTGCGGGTTAAGGTCTATTTTAAAGTAGGTAATCTATCAAATTAACCCAACGAACTACTCTTGCCAAGAGAGGTCTAATTGTGGTAGTTAGGGATCAAATCCACAGAGAGCGAGGGCACACAATAGATTTTTGTATTCCTAATGGCAAAGCTAAGCAAACTACAAATAGTAGGTTTATTGTAAGTTTATCCGAGAAGGAAGTTGTCTAAATAAGTAAAGTTGATTCAAATATGGAAAATGATAGATCTATGGTTTCAGGCAAGGGATTTATAGTGGATAGGATGAAGGGAAATATTAACATGCGAAGAAATTAGCTAACTAGTTAGACCCCTCTTGTCCCAATTCTCGTATGCGGACAGAGGGGTAGACCTTCAATCGATGGCTAAGGGTCGATCGACGCTATTCAGACAAGAAGTTCGTCCGCTAGGTTAATTAAACCAGCTCTCGCATGTATCTAACAATCTAGCTCAATGGATCAATTATGGCTCAAAACCTACTCTCGTAGTTGTCTATGTCCTAAGTTCAGATTTCTAGTTAGCTACTCTAAAACGCAAGCATTAAACACAAATACAAAGATTGAAAATTTTCATCCTAGGAACCCTATTTTGGGGCTAATTCATCAATATCATCATGAACCCGAAATCTAACAGGAGAATTACTCAGACATGATCATAGAAAACATGATAGACTGAATAATATAATGCATAGAATAAATAATGGGGTTCCAATACAAATCTCTCATGGAGTTCAAATCTTCTTCCCTAAACTACTAAGAAAACTAAAAGCTGTAAATAATATTTTTTGTTGTCTATGTGTTCTTCCTAAACAATGGCAGAACCTTTAGAAACTAAGTCAAAACTTATTCAAGAGAATTCTCGTAATTCGTCTTGACTTGGTCTTGATGTTAGCCAATACATCTCCGAGTAGGCCGTCGATCAACACCAAGAATGCTCCGCCGATCGAGGTCATGCTTGATTTTGACTCGTACTTATCTGATCGCGAAAAGCTACTAGATATCTCCTCTGAATGCTCTAACAAGCTCCATTATGCTCCAAAACGTACCTTCACCTGTAAAGACTTTAAGACACAATCCAGACACACATAGTAGCCTCCAACTAGGGTTCAAATGATGGTCTAAAACTGGTAAATAACAAGGTATATCACTGACCAAATTTTTTGATTTTTTATAGCGCCATGTTATCCTTGTGTCGGATGTCGGAGAGCCTATCTCTATTGGGGGAGATGGCTAAGTCTTTTTAGGACGTTAGAGATTGTTTGTTGTGATCAGCAACAAACGGAATGTTAAGTGTTACTGTTTGACTTTGACCTTCGCGAAGGATGTGTGTTTGAGAAGATGTTAGTGTGTATGACTGCTTGAGTTTCCGAGATGGAACTTTCATCTAGGAAGATATTTTACGTTGAAATATGGTTCTTCGTGTGTTTGTGACGTCTCGCGGCTCTGAAGACTGGATGTTTGTTTTGAGTAAAATTTCATGTTATGAGAACGTGTTAGAGAAGTTTTTCTCGTTTGGTGTGAAGGTCTCGTTCAACATTGTGGCCAACAATTAATTCGGTTTGTTAACGAAGGTTTCGCGGCCAAAGTTTGTTTGTGTAGATTTCTTTTAAAAATTTTCTTTAGTCTGACGTGTTTCTTGTTTAAAACGTTCGTCGGTTTAGAGTTTTTTTTTGTGGTGGCGCAAATGTTTTGTTTTAACCTTGCGGCAAAGAAACGTTTTGGTTTGTTTGTGGATGTTTCGCGGCCAAAACTGTTTTTCTTTTTTGATATTAAATTGTTGGATTTTTGTTCGAGAAAGTAGGACTAAGGGGTTGCATAAATTTTTCCCTGGGAAAAAACCTTTTCCTTCATTGTGCTTTGTGAAGAGTTGGCATTCCGAGATTTATTTCGTGTATTTTTAGGAAGGTATAGCTCTAGGTGCTTTGTTATGAGTGTCTCCTCATATGCCGCATTTTATGGGTAAAACGTTGCGGGCTTAAAGTTAGTTGTGGAGCGTATAGAAATTGGTCGTCTGACAATAAGTTCATATTTTCCGTTAAACGTCGGTTTGTTAGGACTGGGTCTTTTTATGAAGACTTTATCGTATGATTTCTGTTTTTGGGTTATACAAAAATTATTTGCATAGTCGTCACTCGGCGTTTTAGACAAATCGCGGATTGTCGTTTGGCCGTTGAGTGATGGATGGAGTGGTGGTCGCTCGAATGTTTTTGGCTTGGCGTAGAGGCTGTGTTAAGCCTTATATTCAGGGAAGTTGTAGGGAAAAGTATGCCGGAGTTTTTCAGTGTTAAGATGGCCGATGTGGTAGAAAAGGATTTTCCACTTTAGGTTTCAGCCATAGGATGAGTGTTTCGTATACTACTTCCTTTAGTCGTATGAAAACTGTCTTCATATATTTTTTTAAAGTTATGAATACTGTGACGAAAGGCTTTCGTATGAAAACTGTTTTCCTTTTTGTTCGAGGAGGACGAAGCCTAAGAGGCTTGATACTGACTCCGGCCGGAGTTAGTTACAGGATAATGTCCTGTTTGGTTGTATGTGAGGGAAAAAAGGCAGCATGTTATGTGTATTTTTGAAAGTTGCTCGTTATATGTCGATCAGATTATACGAAGGATGCTTCGCGTAGGTTTTCCAAGAAGAGATTCTTATAGAAGTAAATGGAGTGTGTTGCTCGCAGATTACCTTGTATGTTTTTGAGGGATGATTAGGTTCTCTTTATTTGTGTTTTCTTATTGCAAAGTCATTTGCGTAACACCCATATTTTTCCCGTAGCTGTTTCGTAAAAAGGTTATAGTTAAACGAAAGTAGTGGACGTCCAGCTTTATGATGACAGTAACGTTTCCGTAGATTTTAAGAGAAACGTTTTTGCTTTGATTTTGATCTTTTTGTGAAAGTTGCTTCAAGTCACTCATGGAGTTTTATCGAGGGTTATTTCGTTATGATCTTTGCGCGAAACATTTTTGCAGGTTTTTGAGAGGAATTCTCATGACGTATTTGTTTCTTGTGGTCGAACAAATCGATAAACCTGCGGTAGATCTAGTTAACGAGCGTGGAGAAAGAGTTCTTTTTGTTGTGTTCGAAGCTAGTTGTGTTATTTATTTTTCTTTGTGAAAATGTTCTTGATTCTTTTCCGTGACTTACTTGGTACAACAGAAATTGTGAGCAATGCTTTTGTGTTTAAAGTTTTTGTAAGACATGTTCCTGAGGTTCAAGACCTACTTGGACCCACGGCCTCACACTTTGCCCATATCATCCATTTGATTAATCATCAAGCTATTATTTAACTAAGTCATTTTCATTGTAAATGAGGTTCATACCAATTCAATAACAAGTATATACAATGGGGAAAATCGATATTGTATTAATCTAAAATGAGATCCAATACATATGTTAAAATGAGATTCTGTTTGGGGTGAAACGATGTCGAGATAACGTTTGTTTCAACTCGGTTTCGATCCCATCTTTTCTGTTCTACTGGAGATTTCTCATCTCTGCTAAACTCTAGAAGTCGTCAATGTCTGAGTCTTACACTTGGCATGAAGAGATAAGGTTGAAGAGGATGGTGGTTACTGATGAATGCTTAGAACTCATCACTAAATCTGTTTGTTTTTTAGTTATAGAGAGATTAGTGTGTAAATAAAAAATCCCCACTTTAGATGTTTTTTTGTGTCCCATCTTAGTGTGGTTCTATCTTCTTATTAAGAGGATGTCTCATAGGAAATCTACAATGATTTCATATGTTTCTATGTGTTTGTGGTTTAAAGTTTGGTTATTTCTTCATATTTAGAGGCTGTCTCATAGGAAACATTACAATGATCCATTGTGTGTGTCATTGTGTTTATGGTTGCTCTCCCTCCCATCTCTATGTTTGATTTTGTCTTCATACTGAGTAGCTTTCTCATAGGAAACATTACAATGATTGGTTGTGCTTCTCTGTGTTTGTGGTTAGTCTCCCTCCCGTCTCTAGGTTTAGTTATGTCTTCAAATTGAGAAGCTTTATCATAATAGGAAACGTTGCAATTATTGATCGTGACTGTGATTGTGGTTACTATCTCCCATCTCTAAGTTTGGTTCAGTCTTCATATTGAGAGGATGTCTCAAAGAAAACCTACAATTATTGATTGTGTCTATTTGTGTTTTTGGTTACCCTCTCATCACTAAGTTTGGTATTTTCTTATACCGAGGCTGTCTCATAGACACTTTACAATGATCGATTGTCTATTTGTGGTTACAGTTATGCGTACTGAAGCAAGGAGCTACAACTTGGACTTGTTTATGCTTTTACATGTTAAAACAAATGATTATCCGATGGCATATATAGCAAAGAAAGACACAATACTCTTGTCCTTAGGAAAACGTGCATAGGTTAGCCATTCATAGAGAACTTACTTTCAAGAGTGAGTTTCTTCTCCATTTATGCATCTCAAGAGTCCCAAGATTCTATGAAGTGCTTCGAGAAACAAAATATGGAGCTGTTGGAGACTAGTGGCAAAGTGCTTTTGCAAGTTTTGAAGTTATGTAGTAGGTTAAGTTAGTATTAGACTTGGTATATATATTTTGGATAAGTTATGCTATAAAATAATGTATCTTGGATAAATTATGGAATAGAAAAGTTATATATGAAAGTCTAATAAATTTATACTATGGAAAATATTATCCAAATAAATGATTTTATTATGTTTAGAATTTAAATTATCATTTATATTTATAAAGTACCTATTAAATAAATTTAAGATTTATATATAATTATAGGGTTTGGACTATCGTGTTGAAGGTCTGATTAGATTTAAAATTAGACTTTTAGATTAAACTTAAGATTCAAAATCAAATAATTAAAAATAAAATTTTAAGATTTCTAGTTAGAGTTTAGGATATATGATTAATATTGGCTAAGATATAGATATAGTTAATGGTTTGAGGTTTATGTTTAATATTTGAAACTATATTTTAAACATATTAAATTTTGAATTGAAACTTAAGATTTGATATTAACATAAAAATTAAGTTATAAGGGTCGTGTTTAATGTTTAGGGTTAAAACCCTAACCCCTAAACATAAACTTTAAATCTTCATTCTTTTCATAATCTAACTTCAATCTTAAATATAAACACAAAATTTAATCATTTTAAGAATATAATCTCCAATTTAAATTCTAAACCTCAAACACTAAATCTTAAATCTACAACCTAAATCTAATACCCTAAACCCCTAACTTAAACCCTACATTCAAAGTCAAAAATCAATTTTTAAACTTATAATATAAAATTTAAAGTGAAAATCTAAGTATATTCTAAAACTCAAACCATATAATTATTCTAAATCTTAACCCTAAGCCCTCAACCACATATATCATATTAACATATATCATAAAACTTTGAATCTTATTTTTTGATATTTAAGTAAATCACACAACCACAAAATTCGAATCAAAAATTTAGATTTCAATTTTTTTTAATTATAATATCAAATTATTTAAAGGTTAGATAATTTTTTTATAATAAATATAAATAAATAAAAACACAGTTTGTAATTTTTTTTGAATCATTGACTGATTTAGATAAAATGCTCAAAATCACCTTTCTACCTGTCCTCTTACATTTTTTCTATCCCCTAGACATTATTTGACAAATGATTTGACATGTGTCATCACCATATTAATTTTGAAAGAAAAATAATGACATCAATAATGAAATAGATTAAGTTAATTGTGACATGGACATATACATTTAATGTTGATTTATATTTTTAATAAGTTTATTAGAATATTGTAATAACTAATAAATCATCATTAATATAACAATAAATAATATAATAATAATAAATTGAAATATACTACCTCTGTTTCAAATTACTTGTCGTTGTAGGGTAAAATTTTCGTTTCAAAATAAGTGTCGTTTTATAATTTCAATGCAAAATTTAATGATTTTATATATCATTTTATTTTTTTATTGGTTGAAATGTGGTTAGGTGTATAGGTAATGGTGTTTTTATTTTAAGAATACGTAAAATTTAATGTTTTCTTAATATGTGTGCAAAAACCTAAAACGTCAACTAAAATGAAACGGAGGGAGTAATAAATAATATTATTTAAATATATTTTATAATTATATAATATTATGAATAAATAATTTCTTTAAAACAATTTGCAGTTTAAAAAAAAAAGAAATTTCTAATCTCACTCCCATTAGTTTCTTTTTAATATCTACAAATTTTAGAAATACTATTTAATTTTGCGTTTTGAAAATTATATACCTAAAATATTTTTATTTTAATCTGTAGAATATATTTTAGGCAAAATAAATTGAAAAATATTTCCAAGATTATAAATTTTAATATATACATTTGTATTATTAAATAAAAGTTAGAACAAAAAGTTACTTTAATTATTTTAATATAACTAAATGCAAATTTGAAATAAATATATTGTAAGTAGATAATAAAATTTATAAACTATTAAAAAACTATTTACAATATAATTTAAATTTTAAAATTTTTATTTTTGTATTTGGTGCAGGAAAAGACCTAGAGGAAAAGACCACTAATTAACTCTCATCCAACAGACATAATGAAACACTTTTTTTTCTCTTCTTCTACCTCCTTTCTTGTTTCTAATTTCTCAGATCGAAGTTTTATATTCACAGAGATCTATCTCTTCATTTGCTCACATATCTCTCTTTACGCACAGAAGACATGTCAACGCCTCTGCTCAAGTATCTATGTATTGTCTCTTATCAGTTGTGTATGTATCTGATATTTTTCTGATAGATAACTGAGACGAAGGTGGACTGCGACGGTGACAAAGATCGAATGCCTCGGTAACGGAGCTCTGCGATGGAGACAGAGGCGAGGACGTCATGAGTGTCTCTGTCTGCCACCGCACTATAATTCACAGACATGATTCGAGAAGCAAGATGGTGCGGAGGTGTTCGATAAAGTGAAACTCATGTCATTGTTCTCTGTTAGTGTTCAAAGTTAATGTGATTTTGAGGTTTTGGTTTGGTCCTAGTGAAAGCGGGAGAAAAGGTGGTGAGTTGTTGTGTTTCCAATGCATCTGAGATTGATGAGTTGAAAATTATAAAGGAATTTCATCTCAAGTTTTGATTTTATTTAATAATAGGATTTGGACCCCTGCGAACCGCGGGGGAGATGATACTAATTCCAATAAACATTATTAACTTACTTTAACAGAATAGTTTTGAAAATCAAGGAAGGATCCAAGATTAAATTTTACCGGAATCAAAATAGATTTAAGAAGCCACCGGAGATAATTGAACTTTGGTTGTGGGTCAGAAACCAACTTTTACCAACTATGCTACTGATTTTTTTGACAATTTTTAATACGAAACAGCATTTTAACATATTTTAGTTGTATCAAGTAATCCCACAAACCATCAAATAGGTCTTCCCCTGTTGAAAATGCATCATTAGAAGTGCAACAACAAGAATTGGCCTGTAAGACACCAATGAAATGTGATACGGCAGACAATGGACTCTAATTGTGGACACCTGAGGCAAAAGTAGTCGAGGTCAAGATTACCATGCATTTGTGGGTTCCTATGTCCAATTTGGTTCCTAACTCCCAAGTGGGTTCACATATGGATTTGCAATGTTAACTCCAACAACACCAAGAAGAACCACAAGGGCAAGTAATTTCTCGAGGGACATTGCTTTTCTTCTTTGTTGAATATTAAGCCAAGTTTTGGGATGAAGAAAAGGGGAAAATTGCAGGCTTTTTATAGATCATTGGAGGGTTTTGAAAACTTCATTGCTAAATGTCAACATAATATTTGATAATATTCATTTGCAAATATAAATAACATTGCATGAACCTTTTCCATATGAGATTAATTGAATATATGTGTGTAAAACCCATAAAATTCACTAATTTGACAATAATGGTGGTGTGTATGAGGAATTAAGACAATTAAACACAGTGTACCAATCAATTTAAGTGGTGCATCGTTATAAATGACCTGTGAAAGGGTGCATTTTTCATATATTTTTAAAAGTGTGTCGGAGAAAACACGTCATTTTCTTAACAGTTATATCAACCAAATAAAAGGATAAGTCGTTTAGAAATTAAAAGATGCGTATAAAAGGGTGTGCCGGAGAAAGATATGTCATTTCCTCAAACAATTGTATCAAACAATTAATAATATTTATCATTAAGAAATTAAAAAAGGTGCGTGAAAGAATTTATCGTTCAAATTTTTTAAAGTGTATAAAAGGTTGCGCCGAAGAAAGACACGTCATTTTCTCAAACATTTGTATCACTCAATTAAAAGGGTGCTTGTTAGAAAACCAAAAGAGGCGTGTAAAACAATGCATCATTTTAAAATTAAAATGTATGTAAAAATGAACTTGTTTTTCTCTCTTCTCTTTCAACCTCTCAAATCCTTCACAGAGAAGGGAAGAGATTTAATGTTCCTTTTAGTTTTTTTGTCTTTCTGATCTTTGATCAGAACTTTGTTCGGCTTGTCCGATTCTTTTTTCCGGTTAGCGGATAATAAAATTCCAGTAAGCGGATGCTTAGTTGTGTTTCTCCTTTTTGGGTTGAAGTTCTATACCGATTAATTTATGGACTTTGATTTTCTTCTTTGGTTATGCTTAGTTTCTTAACTTGGTAGGTATCAAATCTTTGTTTTAAATGGAAGACAAAGTTTCCTCAAAGTTTAAGTTTCTGAAGCTGATGTTTATGCGGAGGTGGATCGATACAGAATCAGATCAGCTGGAGTTTCATTGCAAACAATGTTTATCATTAAGAAATTAAAAAAAGGTGTGTGAAAGGATTTATCGTTCAAATTTTTTAAAGTGTATAAAAGGTTGCGCCGGAGAAAGGCATGTAATTCTCTCAAACATTTGTATCAATCAATTAAAAGGGTGCGTGTTAGAAAACCAAAAGAGGCATGTAAAACAATGCATCATTTTAAAATTAAAAAGTAAGTAAAAATGAACTTGTTTTTCTCTCTTCTTTGTTCACCCTCTCAAATCCTTCATAGAGAAGGGAAGAGATTTAATGTTCCTTTTTGTTTTTTTTGTCTTTCTGATCTTAGATCAGACCTTTCTTCGGCTTGTCCGATTCCTTTTTCCGATTAGCGGATAATAAAATTTCAGTAAGCGGATGCTTAGTTGTCTTTCTCCTTTCTGGGTTGAAGTTCTATACCGATTAATTTAGGGACTTTGATTTTCTTCTTTGGTTATGCTTAGTTTCTTAACTTGGTAGGTATCAAATCTTTGTTTTAAATGGAAGACAAAGTTTCCTCAAAGTTTAAGTTTCTGAAACTGATGTTTATGCGGAAGTGGATCAATAGGGAATCAGATCATCTGGAGTTTCATTACAAACGTTATGGCGAGGCTTTGTATCTCTCACTAAATCTTTTCATAGGATCTACACACTGATGAATTTATGAAGAAGTCTGTCTAGATTAACGGCGGTTGAAGAAAGGATAATCATACAAGCGGTTCAAGCATGACAAAGATTAAGATTGAGGTCTTGCTCCGGTGTCGTTCCGGCGATACTTCCGATCTCTTCATTCTTGGACAAAAAGTTTCCACGTTGAAGATACATGTTATACATGCAACAATCTTATCTTGTGCGTTGGCATCAATTGGGCTTTATGTTTTTGTTTATAAATGGGTTTGTAATCGCTTGTAATCTTCGACCTTTTGGCCCAGTAATATAAAACAATTGACAAAAAGTATGTAAAAATGTGTTCAGGAGAAAACCACGTCTGTTGCCCAATCATTTAATTGATGTTATATATTATAAATAAAATATATATTTTGTCTGTTAAATATACCTTGATCTCAAACATAGTATATTATATATTATTACATATATATATATATATATATATATATTCTATTACGAGAGATAATGTTTCAATTTGTAATTTACTGATTTGTAACTTAAAACCACCAAATTTTCTTCAAGTGTTACTCTTGAGAATGTTGTCGAAGCTATGCTGGACCATACTCTTGCAATTAGTCTTACCTTCTTAACTAACTCTCGTAAGCTACTTCCCATAAAAAAAAGTATCGTCTTCTCTCCCTGACGCAAATCTCGAGGCAGCCGCATACACCATGGATTCTGATGCCAGCAGCTCCCTAGCTCGCCGACGTCACCGTCTATCTTCTCTGCTTTTCTACTTTAGCTTCCTCCTTGTTTCTTTGGTTTATTTTCTCCAAATGTGCCTGTTATACTTGGGTTTCTTGAGTTGTTCCTTTGTCAATGGCTGTGCAAGCTCTCGCAGATGCCATATCCAAGCTAGTTGGCTTTTGTTTCTCACGTGTAGTCCATCTTCGTCCATCTCATCTGCACTAGTATCAGATCAGACCTTTGAAGTTTGTGCTTATATTGCTATATCTCGTTCTCTGAAGGATGTACAGCAGACAAATCTACTTCTCTCTTCGTCCTCTTGGGCGATGACCTTTCTCTCTACAAGGAAGATTTGCTTTAACTTGTCTTGCTGTGAAGGAAGCTTCCATATTGTTGTGTTCCGAGGTTCATTCGTCAGATCTACAAAGCTCGTATGTTCTGAGCTCCACTCCTCATCCTCCGCGACGAATCTACCCATGTTGGAAAACCCAAAGTCCCATCCCCTTTCACTTCCATTACCATTCACAGCTGCGATTCCCACTGTTTGCTCTTCATTTCATAGCAAGAAAAAGTCAGGTTACAGTGAACTTAGCTTTGGTTCCATCAAAGATCTTTGGCTCTGATACGGTAATATTGGTGTCCGGAGTTTCTCCTTGACCATAGCTTCTGCCGTTCCTCCAAATCTTGTCAAACTCATATGTTATACGCCGGTGTAAAGATGGTTTGGTCTTCACTGTTAGATTCATCATTCTCAAGCTCTCCACCTTCAAGTTTTGAGCGAGACATCATATCCGATAGCTTTACTTCATAAGTCGCAAGATTTGAGCACTTTAGTTGCTCTGCTCATGATAACCAATCTCTTCAGGCGATGAAAGCTTTGGTTCTTAACTTCATCCTTTGCTCTATTGGACACCTTACGAGTCCACAAAAGACAAGCAAAGCATCTCCTTAAATAGGTACTGGCATATGGTTATAGCTTTCACGCATCATCCAAAGCCAGATATTTCAATCGGAAGACAATGTTCAATATCATCTCAAGATCTGAGATTCCTAAAGCTCCACATAAGCTGTCCTTTAAGTTTATCCTTTTTGGATAAGTTTTTTTAAATTTCTCTCGACAGGGCTGAGAGAGAGCTTTATCCACTTCCTCTTTTCCACAAGAGAGAGTTTTTCCACCACAGTCCCCTTTGTAACAGGTGATACTCTCCTGGTATTCAAAACCGGTAAGAGTTATCATTATCTTAACTGTTTGCTATCTTATGTGATGGTCCACTTTGGGTCGGTAGATGCAAGGATCCTCACTTGGATGAGAGTCGAGGTTGTAGATTGTGTTGCGACGTCACATTTCATTGTGACTAATCATTGGTTATTTGCAGGTTTTGAAGAGTGGTGTGTGTCTTTTATAGATTGCATCACAAGTGGTGACTTTGATAGTTTGCATAACCATTTATTAAACTTTTATAAGTTTGTGTCTCTATCCTTATATTATGTTGTTTTGCATGTTTGGAAGTTAGTTTATCAGCTTCCATATCGTGGTTTGTACGATGATGCTATTAATCTTGTAATCGTTTAAATCTATTAATGAAAAAATTAGTGCACAAAAAGAAAAGCTACTTCCCATAAAAAATCAGTATAGGATATTCATATGAACAGAAATTCGTAACTGTTCAGTTGGAAACTTTTGGTAAATGAAACAATTTTAGGATGTTTGACTGCGCTAGGCGTTAGGTCGACCCGAATCAATTAAGTGAAAATTAATCAGATTTTTTTTATTTTCCAACCAAATTTTATTACTTAAATCGTAAAAGGTTCATATAAATGCATAATCAACCAAGAAGGAGGAATAAGATAAAAATCTGAAAGATTAACTTCGTCTCTAGCCTTCTTCGCTAAAACATCAGCTGTTTGGTTTCTTTCACGATTAACATTAGCAATAATTGGAGATTTGTTGAAGATTTGTGTTTGATATTTATATGTATATATGTATTAAATAATTGCACTAATAAATATTTATATGTTGTGTCTGGTGGTTTCAGGTGTTTTATTTGACTGCCCTTACGCGGGTTCGATTCCTCATTCATGCGCTTTGTTTGTTTTCTTTTGGCTTTTATTTAAGGAATTTGTAATTTACCAAATTGCCCCCATCTTCTACCTAAATCCTGCGATTTCCTAACCTAATTTTCAGCCGCCCCTGGTTTTTGTTCATTGATTTTTGTCGATTAATTTTCATTTTTACACAGTTCTAAAAGATACATAACCAAATACTCAATTCCAAACTGCCGAAACCTAGAAAAACTGGGAAATGGATTACATAATATTCCCGATTTGTTTGGCTGTATAGGTCAAAAACGCCACAGTAACCCACCGGAAAGCACTTCTCTGCCGCTTAATCGGCCGTCTTAGCCGCGTTTTAGAACCTGTAGTAAATTTTACTTCTACTCACTGGTGTTTGACGGGCATTCAGTCTAGAAACAAACAAGTAGTTTTAAACCGCAGATCCTATAGATATACACTCTGAAATTCTGGATGAGAAACGTTCCCAGAGGAGATCATAGTTTTTGAAAGAAAAATATGTTCTCTGAGATTGAGTAACTCAATACAAACAGTAAATTAAGTAATCAGTGGACTGATCGGCAGAATAAGAGTGGAAGTTATCAGAAAATAAAATATTAAGAGATAGATTAAGAGCATTGAAAGTTCACATGGAGATTAGGGGCTGAGAAATAACAATTACTCAATTATGTTTAGTGGTGGTGATATCCTATAAGGATATTCCATAATGAAAAAAATCCACAGAACGGCAAAGAAATTTGAAGAAAGAATGATAAAACTGAATAGAAATAAGAACAATGATAATGTTATGGAATAAAGAAACAACATAAAAGTTAAAAGATTTTGTTTTCAGCGGTTGTGTCTTTTTCTTTGTCAGCGGTTGTGTCTTTTAAGAAATGACGATTCGAAGAAAGGAAATTATTATTGATGACGTAAGACTTTTAAATGAAACAAAAAGTGATCCGTTCGATTGCATAGCAGGTACAATATCAACCATTGGATTTTACTTTTATTTTCCTATAAAAAAATGCTGATGTCACTGAACACAGAATGTGAGTTTGCTATTATATATTGATATGACCATTGAATATCCCTTTCTCTGCTGGCTGTTTGTTTTGATAAAGAATGGGTTTTTTTTTGGTTGTTTCAGTTCAGTGAAAGAGAAAGCTGGTCGTGAGCAGTCATGACAGATGAGAAGCTTTATGGTGGTGGTATAGCAGAGACAATGGTGAGGTTTGACGGTGGCTGTTCAAAAACGATGAGGTAGAAGAAGAAGAAATCAGTTGACGCAGAAGAGTTTAGATGTAAGGTTATTATTACTATTTTTAGGTCAGGCTGTTTTATGTTTAGTTAGTAAACCGGGTCTGGTTTACTTAATTTATTATGTTGGTTTAGCTCTGTAAAACTGATTTTGTTTGTGCTGCTTTTATTAATAAATAAAATTTCAATTTTAATCATAAATTAATATTCAATTTAATTTTAGCTACTTTATGTTTAATTTAATTAATGGAATTAATTTTAATTATTTTATTTTTAATTATAGCATTACATTTGGTCATTGCAAAATATTTTGTATACCTAAAAAAACCATAGAAAAGTACATAATAGCAAAACTGAGATGCTACAAAAATGGTTTAATATAGTAGACTTCTTTATTTACTATATGTCATGAAAAATGCTACGATAGGAGGGTTTACCAAAGTTGCGGCAGACTTAGCATTTGTGAAAACGCTACGAAAACTTTTTGGTAGCATTTTCGATGTGCTACTAATACCGATATTTTTTGTACTGTACGTTCAGTTTGCTCTACAGGCTATCATAAGTTCATTACTATGATGATTCACCAAAATACCACAAGAATGCTCGTTTATTAAGTCATCACGACTCCTTAGTCTTAACACGATCAAGCTCAATTCCTGAAACCACACATATCAACCAACATCAATAAACGTTGAACCAATATCCTAACAAGTATGTCTAACAAAGCACGGTTCAGTTCGTTATCTAAATCCATAAACCTCTAGTCTAAATATCATATAACAACTCGGCATCATACTTAGATATCTTCCAAGTACAGTCTCCCATTGCATAAATTATTACCGGACCTCCCACAATCCAATCCGACCACTCGGCAAGGATCTAGGACAAACCGGCTTTACATTAGGTCCGGCCAAAGGCCAAGGACCATCTTCCTTGGACCGACCCAAAGTCTAGCTTCATGAAATCGCCCAAAGGCTAAGCCCATTCAATTTATCTCCTTAACATAGGATTGACCAAACCGAACCAATACCATGGCCGAATGCTTAATCCGCATAAACTGGCCCGTTGGGCCTTTTTCCACTTTACTTGGGACAGGCCATTTCTTGGCTCTAGAACCAACCAGGCTCAATAACAACTCGACCATGCCTCTTGTCCATTCTGACCATCCGATCCATAGCCAAGCTAGATCAAACCATTCACACATCCGGTCAATGGTTCATTGTTAGGTTTACTCGTATACGACCTTGGTTCCATACCAAGCTATTCCGACACCAATTCCTCTGTAACCCATCTGAAAATATAGAGAAGAAGAAGAAGAAGTAATTTAAATAGATAAGGGAGAGATCAGATGTAACCAACCCGTGGACCCGACCAAATCGTTCAGTGGTCTAGGCCGATGGTTCGAGGGCCACACCCATTACCTTGGACGTGTGCTATGGTGTCTTAGAGCCCTTCTCAGAGTCTTTCTTCTTCCGTATAGTATCCATACTAGTCGGCCTTTCCTTGCCACAAGCAGTCCTTCTTTCCAGATCCACCAAACATACAATATCGGCCTTGTTATGGGCCGATATCTCTTTCTCTCTCTCTCTTTCTCTCTCTATATATATATCTTTCTCTCTCTATCTATCTCTTTCCTTGTCTCTCTCGACTTTTCTCTGTGTTTTCTATGAAAAACTGACGGAAAAATGTTCCCCAGCCCCTCATATTTGTAGAGGAATTTTCGGCCAACAGCCTTGGCCAAACGAGTGCAACTTGTTGGACAAATAGGCATGACTTTCTCCCATCGCATCCCTCCACCCATAGCTGCCTCCCTTCCCATTCTTTGGCCAATAAACACCTGGTACCCGATCTCCCACGGGCCTAGATCCAATCCCCAGACCATGGACTGATCATATGGACCTCCCGGCCCATTCCCCCAATGGCCGGACCACATGACCCAACCAACTGACCCGACAACGGTACGGACTGGTCCAACAGCCCAAGACCCGAAGATTCGGCCTAGCTGAGTTGAGCTGACTCCCAGCTGACCAGATGACTGAGCTAGTCCATCCATCTGGTCGAGCTGAATCACTTTACTCCAGCTCCGACCTAGCTTTGCCAAGCTGGTCGACCTACCTTAACTCATCGCCCAGCTACCATATTACTCATCCAGCTCCTTTAAACTCTTTTCTTTCTGTACTTGGTTAAGTCTCAACATCCTGATACCCTTAACCTTCTCTTTAGGCCATGGAACGCTTGCCTTAAGGTCAGTATGACCTCCTTGTCCTTTTCTTCGAACCATGACATATTGCGACGATCCTATCTAGGACCGGGAACATGACAAGTCTCCCCCACTTGCGATGGATTAGTCCTCGAATCCGAACCAAGTTCCTCTTCCATGGCGAATTGGTCAAAACACTTAGGAAAATCATCCTTCATCTTAGCCTTTGTTTCCCAAGTTGTTTCCTCTCGCCCATTATGATCCAAAATGACCTTGACCATCTAAGTGGTCTTTTTCGTGGTTGCTTTTTCCATCCTGTCTACAATCCGAAACAGCCTAGTCTCCATGGTTAGGTTTGTTCCTAGATCAGAAGGAATCTTTGGCATGACAATTTTCTGTTATGTTAGACATTTCCTGAGATGTTAAACACGGAAAACGTTGTGGAAAGCATCCATCTCGGATGGTAAGTCCAACTTGTACGGCACTGCTACAATGCTCTCAATGATCCTGAAAGTACTCAAGTACCTAGGATATAATTTCCTTCTCCCAGAAATTCTTATTCGACTCGTGAAGGTAATCATCTTGAGGTACACCCTATCTTTGACCTCAAATTCTAAATGCTTTCTGCATATGTCCGCATAACTCTTTTGGCGATCATTCGCCTCCTTCATTTATCCTGAAGAAACTTGATCTTCTCAGTCGTTTCCTCCACAATCTCACGACCCTACATGTTAGGGAGAAGTAATCCAAGAGTACGAACCTCAAGGATAAAACAGGACGCATATATATTAGTTCCAGCGTCCAGCTTTCGGCTTCCAGCTTCCGGCTTCCAGGTTCCAGGTTTTGGTTATGATGATTTCTCATTCATCCGAGTAAAGAGGAAAGCTTGTAGATATATATGAACATTCATATACCTCAGGATATGGTCGAATCATCCTAAATGAAAGGGAAAATGGAAGTATTCTAATATCTATTGTTATCTCCAAGAAAATTGGAAATATTTTATTACCGAAGGATATAGTGAATATTTCCAAATTGTAAGAGAGAGCCACTAATTTTGCTATAAATATAAGGTTCATAACCCTAAAGAGAGAAAAAAACACGCCCATCTACAGAGCTCAGAAGTTCTATAGCCGCCATGGCAATAATTAACACCTAGAAGACTATCTTCATCGACATGCCTATCACAGGCACATTCTTGCAATTACTATCAAT
This sequence comes from Moricandia arvensis, assembly GCA_905132765.1. Classification (NCBI taxonomy): domain Eukaryota; kingdom Viridiplantae; phylum Streptophyta; class Magnoliopsida; order Brassicales; family Brassicaceae; genus Moricandia; species Moricandia arvensis. Next base: position 103,610 of record CAJHQP010000204.1, on the reverse strand, counting down.
TCGATGAAGTTCTATGCTCATTGCAGCATGTATTTAACTCTATCTACTGGTTCAGGCCACAATCTTCTGCGCATCAGCAGGTACACTCCATGCTCACTGAAGCACATCGACACACCTTGCTCACTAAAGCATATAGACTAGTCTACCATCTTGTTCGGCCATGTGCCCGATAGATCAGATGACTCTTATAAACTACAAATCCACGTGCTCAAAAGGCTATGCACATATCTAGGCTATGCGCCTCCAGTAAGATGAACTACGAATGGCTTGATCCCTCAGTGAAGGGTACATAGGCAATCCCCACTAAAGGATGCTGCTATAAATCCAAACACCTTCCATGGTTCCATGCCTAGACATCCAAATAAACCCCTGGAAGCCGGGCTCCTCATCATCTGAGGCTGGAAGACCATGCAGCCATCCCTATAGAAAGGCAGATCCTGCTTTGCGATCCATCTTTCCTGCTGCTACCATGATGATGACATATACTGGCCCATACCCATATGGCACTTTTCTAAAGGCAGGATTCCTGGTTTATCATCAACTGAAGCAGGAGAAAACACTATGACAACTTGTCTCCTTCTTCCTATCATTCCGTAGAACTGAGCACGAATCACTTGTACCTAAAACTACCCTAACAGTTTGGCGCTATAAGGAGGGGCAGTCTTAAACTACGTGAAGATGTGATAGACGGAACAAACACTATATTTATCCTCTCAAAAACTCACAACCCCAACCACTTGGGGGCAATAAACAACATGAGTTCCCAGAAAATCCAAAGGAACTAGCTATGAATTCCTGCTGGTTCCAGGTCTCAACCAAAAACTACACCTCTACAATCTTTTGTTCCGGCTAGTTCCAGGTCTCAACTAGGAATCAGACCTCTACAATCTTTGGTTCCTGCTGGTTTCGAGCATCAACTACAAATCGGGCCCCTACAACCTTTGGATTCAACGTTCCCGCCAAGGAGAAGTCACTACCAACATCAATATACCAGGCTTTAGACACCACCAATGTGTCTAGGTTCACACCTCCGGCCCACATGAAAAAGATTGGAGATCCTCATGCAGGATATAACATCTTTCTTACTGGTTTACGACTTCGAAAAATTCCAAAAGCAAGGGTCAAAAAAAAGAATTTCTAGGAACACTACATGCATACCAAAGAGGTAATCAAAACACCCTTTATTCCTGGTTTATAGCATGTAGGAATGGTTTAATCCTAGATGAGCAATAAATATGGGTGAAGAGAACACCTTTCAAGTACTCAGAAAATTCCATATAATTGTTCCTAGAAAGGAACAATTACCATATTCATAAAATAAATAAGTACATCCCAATATAATTGGAAATTAATGAACTTTTGAGGAAGGAGTTCCTTAATGGAGTTTTTGACCAAGAGATAAGAACCAACAAAAAGTAGGAGGAACTCTACCCAAACGCCAAGTGAGTCGAAACTATTGCTTTGCCTCCTGCCATTAGCTTATATTTCTAGCATAAGATCTGGAGTAAAATGCTAACTCTCAACCAAGACGTCATGGCCTTTGATTCTTTCGCTCCACTGAAAGCAAAGAAACAACTATCCATGCAGAAGAAAAAAAGGTCAAATTCCAATTCAACACAGAAAGGAAGCCAAGGTTGCAACAAAGGTCAATAAAAAGCCAAGCTTCCAGATTTTGGGTTCCAGCTTGTCTAGCTTCCGGAATCTGGTTTCCAGCTTCCGGGTTCTGAGTCGACAGCTGCTCACCTTACAAGGAGTCAAAATCCAATGACTCCACAGTTTCCCACCTTTCCAGGAAGAAAGCTCCAACAATCTTATGGCACCTTACTTCGTGAGGAAGTGAGCTTCAACTATCAACAGCTTTACAAAGCAAAAAAAGCAAGCCCCAACCACTTTACTACTGCACTTCATGGCAATGTAATCTGATATGTGGCTCTACAAGTTCCCAAGGAAGCTAAGGCCACGTGCCTCTACAAGTTTCCAAGGTTACGCGCCTCTACACATTCTAGGAACAAAAAATACAAGGAAGTAGGTCCAAGGCCACGTGCCTTCATGAACTTCTGAAGAAGACAAAACCATGGGGAAAGCTGGGGAAAATGAGTTAAGCATTAACCCAAGGGGAAACACACATTATAAAATCCCGTCAACTTACCCACAACAAGGGGATACAAGACGAAGAACGAGTCATTAAATGAGATTGGCTCACCCAAGAGGGAGCAGAGAACAGCAAAAATCTGTCATTTAATGACACCTACAAAAGGATATGCAGAAGAACACACTAATCCATGCATATGAAGCAACATCCCTCACTCTTACGCAAAAATCCTTTTCTCGAACACGTCTACTCCTACCTAAGAAGTAAAAGACCTTAATCCATTGTAAGAAAAATAATCTTAGCGAGGTCGACTCTTGCCACCCCAAAAATGGACTCCAGCCCCAGACCTTGGTCAATTCCTGCCTCCAAGTCAATTTGGGCTCTGAGCCATATGAGAGCCAATCCATGTTGTTCGAGCCCAAAGACGGAGAAGTACTGTTGCTATACGTCACAGGACCTGAGCAGGCAAAGAGTTCCGCCCTGGTGCGGGAGAAAAGAAGCAAGCAATGTTCAGAAGTTGAAGAAGAAGAAGAAGAAGAAGAAGAAAAAGAAGAAGAAGAAGAAGAAGAAGAAGAAGAAGAAGAAGAAGAAGAAGAAGAAGAAGAAGAAGAAGAAGAAGAAGAATAAGAAGAAGAAGTGGCAACGGTTTCCAGAGACAGAGAAATCAGGGCTACAACATAAACTCCTATGGAGGCAACATGAGCAAATACAACTTTAATTCACAGAGAAAGTTAGAAGCTATGGTTGACAGAGTATTGGAGAAGCAGTAGATGACTGTGGATTTCAATGGAAAGATAAATGCTTTGTACCTCAACCTCAACACAAAGATTGAGACTCTCAGCACTCATATCAAGAAGTTGGAGAATCAAGTGGTCCAGACAAGTGAGGCCATTCAGAGACATGAGGCCCTGATTAAGGAGAAGGAGAATCTAGTCAGGAGCACCACGTCAATGTATTGATTGGTGATGTTATTTGGCGAGAGGTGAAGAGAGAACAACTCTAAGAGGGAGATTTCCGAGTAGAAAGTGCTATGTCTTTTGGTAGTTTGCATTGGTGTTGATCAACACGCGCTTTGGAGCATCAATCGACGGAATCCTCAGAGTCTGTAGCTTTGTGTGAGTCTTCGAACATCGATCAACATCGATAAGTCAACGTCGATCGACAGTCTTCAACAGTAGAACCAGTTCGTCTACCGAGCCTGAATGCAAGCTTGTTTATCAGACATCCGAGTAAGGAGACTCCAGAACAGAACGTTAATACACGTGAGCCAATGATAGTTGATAAAGCAACAGAAAGACACTATAGAAGGAAGCAGAAGATTCCTAACATCTGCGCAGAGAAGCAACTGACAAAGAGATTGATGGCTTTGCCAAAAGAATTTTTAAATTTCCTTTAGATACTGAATTTAATGAAGTGTACTATACTTATAGATTGTGGATGTTTTTCAGGGAATCCAAGGAGACAAATGAGGACATAGAGCGCATGTACAATGTCCTCAGAGAGAAGCTGAAGCAGAAGATAACTCTCAAGAAGAAAAGTGACCCTCAGAAGTTTGTGATTCCATGTTTTGTCAAAGGCCATGAGTATCCCAATGCCCTCTGCAATACTGGATCAGTAGTCAACATCATGCCTAGAGTTATGGCAGAGAAGCTGAGCCTGTAAGTGGAGCCTATAAGTGGAGCCTGTATGTGGAGCCTGTAAGTGGAGCCTTCCAGTGATTCAATCACTTTTGTGGATTGCTCAAAAGTGAATTCATGAGGGATAGCCAGAGACGTCCCAATGCATATTTACAATGCCTTAGTCCTAGTAGACTTCCATGTGATGGATATAAAGATTGACTAGACCTCTTCCTTACTCCTTGGAAGAGCATTCATGGCCATAGTGGGAGCTATATGCGACATGAAGACAAACATGGTGTATCTATCGTTGATTGATCCAAATAACTTTCATGAACCTGTTAAAGTCAAGAACAGGGCTACTCTGGTAGAATTGGATGATGATCCAGGCCTAAATGCTACAAGCTTCTGCAATTACGATCAAGATGAGGAGTCTGCAAACACATAATTGATCGATACCCAACCCTTGGTATCGGTCGACGGCCCTTACATGGAGAAGCTGCACGAAACCCACCCTTCAGAATCGATCTATACCTAGCTTCAACAATCGGTCAACGGTCATGCCACATATCAGAACGAAGAAGACAGTCCAGAAGACATAGTCCACAGTGGACGGCAATACCGTGAGATGGCTAACCCAAATTACGACACTTCATATTTTGAATAAGAAGCAAATGAGTATTGTGCTTTTGCACTAAAGGAGGCTAGAAATTTCAGAGGATCCTATGGAACTTGGAATGGAACATCGATCGACACTAATCCGGTAGGATACGATGAAGATTATGGTTATCTTAGACCAAATGAGTTTGGAGCAGGGAATCTCTTTAGACAACAACAATCGATTGGAGCAGTTAGTTCATTATCGACCGATGGCAACACTTGGACATCGTTTTATAGTTGACAACATGCGGGTTAAGGTATATAATTAAGCAGACAATCTATAAAATTAACCTATATAAACTACTCTTGCCAAGAGACGTCAAATTGTAGTACTTAGGGATCGAATCCACAGAGAGCGAGGGTACACAATAGACTTTTGAGTCCTAAAGTTTAAGCTTCGTAAGCTATAAACAAAGGGGGGGGGGGTTGTAATGAGGTTTTATTCTAAAAATAAAATTTGCTAAATAAGTTGACTGATTCAAATAAGAAAATATAGGTCTACAATTTCAGGTAAGTGAATTATAAAGAATAAGATGCAAGGAATTATGAAATATGCAAGGACCTTAATCACAACCCGACCCCCTCTTGTTCCAACTCTCGTATGCGAAGAAAGGAGTCGACCATTAATCGACGGCGAAGGCCTAGTATCGATCGATGGTTATCAGACAGAAAGTGCGTCTGCTAGGTTAATTAAACCAGCTCTCACATGTATCTAACAACTTAACTCAATGGAATCAATTAAGGAAAAGAACCTACCCTCGTACTTGTCTATGTCCTAGTTTCAATGTTATAGTTAGCCACTCTAGAACACAAGCATTAAACACAATTCCAAAGATGGATATCTTTTCATCCTCGCAATCTTATCTTTGGGCTAATTCAACAATACCATAATGAACCCTAAATCTAATAGGATAATTACTCAGACATAATCATAGAAGACATGATAAACTGAAAAAAACAGAATGCATAAAATAGATAATGGGGTTCCAATACAAATCTCTAAAGGAGTTCAGATCTTCTTCCCAAAACTACTAAAAACTCTAAACAATATCATGCTATGAAATATCTGTCCTGTGTTTTTTTTGCCTAAACAATGGCAAGACCTTATAAACTGGGTCAAAAATTGTCAAGGGGCATTCTTGTAAATTATCTTTACCTGGGCTTGAAGTCGGTCGATTGCTTTGCGAGTAGACCGTCGATCAAATCCAAGTGTGCACCGTCGATCGATGGTCAGGCTTGACCTCGGCTCTGACTGAACAACAACTGGATATCTTCTCTGAGTGCTCTACCAAGTTCCATTATCTCCATAGTGCTCCAAAACGTACCTTGACCTGAAAAGACTCTAAAACACAATCTAGACATACATAGCAGACTCCATATAGAGTCCAAATGATTGTCTTAAACTATTAAATAACAGGATATATCAACTCCCCTAGACTTAATCTTTCGCTTGTCCTCAAGGAAAATAAAGGTAGCCTGTGAAAGAGGTTTGAAAAGTGGAGACTCACATAATACATAAGCATGACTATCACCCTAATATATCGCAACCACATCGAATAGTGCTAATCAAAGAGAAATATATATGCCTTATCTTATATAGCAACCAAATCCATTATATCAGCAAGTCAACATATACTAATCTGACTCACCTCTCTACTGATCTAATTTCTTTGCATAAAATAAAGTGCATGCTTTACCTTGGGAGTATCGATCAAAGGACACATGGACTCAACTCCTGCAAACCAGAATGTATAATGATAAAGCCTTTCCTGATCCCTTTCTTTCCTCTTTTCTTTCATCTTTGGAATCTCAAATTCAATGGACAATGATGCTGCTACAGTCTATCTTGCCATCTCATTTTTGATTTTTTTTTTAATACAAAGTTGTAGGCAAATAATGTGGTCATTGGTAATGTACCCATCCCTCCCTTCCAAAAATGTGTGATCATTCATCTGAATGAGAATAGTGGGTTCATCAGTAATGTACCTACCCCTCTGAATCTCATAAAATCATCTCAATCTTTTTTATTATAGACCCTGAAGAGAAAGAGGGAAAGGAAATCAGAATTAACAGACTAGTACCTTACAAACTTGCAGAAGGAATCTGATCCAAAGTATACCAATCCCCAAAATAATCAAAGTAGTCAGTATTAGGTTGGAGATCAGCTTTGGTTCCTTTAGACTTTCTTAGTAAGCGTCATATAATGGCAGGATGATCCACTTTGGCACCTCTAGTACTCTCTGCAATCAACATGTCTAAGAATGGTGCTAAAGTTTGGTTAGTCAATATATAAGTTCTGATCATAATCTCTTTCATGACTCTATTAAAACTATTTGAAAAATTTTAATAAATAAAAGCTCAAAATAAATAAAAGCATCAGTGACCTCCCCCAGACTTGAATGACACTGTCCCTAGTGGTATCTCTTGGGTTTGGTTAATAAAACTAAAGCATAAGTGAAAGGTTGAGAGAAAGTCGAAGTTACCAAACTCCCTAAGGAGCATCGACCGATGGTGTTTGGTTGATGTCGACCGATGGTAAACCATCCAAGCCATCGACCGATGATGAGTTAGTGGCGTCGACCGATGGTGATTTCGAACTGTTCTACTCCTTCTTTGAAAACCTAAAGTAATTTAGATAAAAAACCATAATTAATAACTAGATAAGTAAAAACTAAATTAAGACTTATTAAACAGTGGGTTGCCTCCCATTGAGCGTTTGGTTATAGTCTTAAGATCGACATTGTGAATTTTGGATTAGGAAGGTGTGATATAAAACGATTGTGGAAAGCAAGTATCCACATATTCGATGTATGTCCCAAACCATGCACTCATAAAACCTCTTACAGCCGCATCTGCTCTGTCCTACTGATTTTCCTTCTTCTTTTGAGTAAAAGACAATATGTGCACCCCTTCTTCAAGTCTTTGAATGCATTCTGTCAGCATGTTGAGTCTGGAATATGTGGGCTTTGAAATGTCCATTAAACTCTGGTTGATACTTTCCCTCATTATGTCCTGAGAAAAGTAGACTCCATCGAGATTGTCTTGTAATAAGTCCTCTGTTACTAGTCTCTGCCTAGATGCTGTGTCATGACCGTCGATCGATGCCCAACTATTGCCATCGATCAATGCTGGGTTGACTGCTTCACCCGATGTCTGATTCTGAAGAGATTCCCTGCTCTATTGGCCATAGCTAGTATGTCTGCAATATCGTCCTTGGACACATTTAGAATTATTCAATCCATTGCCCGTGCATATCCATATGTGTCTCTCATGATTTCAAACTCATCTGGCCTGAGGTATCCATAATCATCACCGTATCCAATCGGGTCATTCTCGATCGATGGTATAGAGTTACCATTGATCGATTCCACATTCCAACTTCCATAAGATCATCTGAAATTTCCAGATTCTTCGAGTGCAAAGGCATGGTACTTGACTTCTTCTTTCTCAAAGTGGGACCTAATCACACTCTTGATTGTCAGGTTCTAGCATCCTCTCACGGTGTTGTCGTTCAGAGCAACATTTTGTACATTTTTGTCCTGACCCTAAGCGATCTGAATTAAGGTAAGTAGGTTGGCCTGATCTACAGCCACAAACCCAAAAGGCTTTTCCATACCAGCCAATGTGTTCATGAGTAGAGTCTGCACCATAGCTTTTAATTCGTCCACCTCCCATTCTGCTAATACATCCGCCGGTCTCCGACTCAAGGCGTCAGCGACCATTAGCCTTGCACGTATGATAAACGGTGTGTCCATCATAGTCAACAATAAACTCCATCCACCTCCTCTTCCTTAAGTTCAACTAAGGCTGGGTGAATATATACATAAGACTTTTGTGGTCTGTAAGTATTTGCACCTTGCTACACTCCTGCAGTCATTTCCAAAAAATGGGTAGGGTAGTTGCCATCATGTTTCCTCAATTTCCTTGATGCATAGGCAATGAACTTTACATGCAGTGTCAACAGACAACCTAGTCTTGTTATGGACACGTCGGTGTACAAAAAATAAGGCTGGTCAGCCTCTGGCAGCACAAGGACTGGTACACTCGTCAAAATGTCCTTCAAGGCTGTGAAAATCTTCTCACACTCCTCGGACCATGTATACTTCACATCCTTTCTGGTCAATCTAGTTATGGGTTGCGCCAAGCTTGTGAACCTTCCCACAAACTTCATATAATAACCCAGAATCCCAAGGAAGCATCTTATCTCCATGACATTCTTGGGTCGATGCCATTCCTGTGTAGCCCTAACCTTCTCCGGGTCTGCCGAGACACCCTTGTTGAACCAGATATGGCAGAGAAATCCTATGCTCTTCTGCCAAAAACTACACTTGCTGAGTTTTGCAAAAAGCTTATGTTCCCGTAACCATTCCAACACAGCTCTCAAATGTCTTTCATGGGATTCCTTATGCTTAGAATAAATAAGTATATCATCTATGAAGATGATCACCTACTCATCTAAGAATTCCCTGAAAATTCTGTTCATTAACTTCATGAACGCAGAAGGTGCATTAGTCAGACCAAATGGCATAACCACAAATTCATAGTGCCCATACCTCGTCCTAAATGTCATTTCCTTCACATCACTAGGCTCTATAAGGATCTGATGATACCCTGGAGCCAGATCAATCTTGGAAAACCCCTTTGCTCCACTTAGCTAGTCTAGCAATTAATCTATCTGAGGTAACAGGTACTTGTCTATACACAACCATAAATTACCATCCTTCTTTTTCACAAACAAGACTGGTACTCCCCACACTGAACTACATGGCCGTATAAATTCCTTATCTAGAAATTTTCCCAATATCTTCTTTAGCTCGACCATCTCGGCATGAGCCATGCAGTACAGACTTTTGAACAACGAAGTTATCCCTGGTTCTAGTTCTATCATGAAGGGGTCCAGCCTATCAGAAGGAATGCCCTGTAGCGTCCAGAATCATCTTCAAACTTAGCAACCAGAGGAATTCCTACCAGGTTACCACCCTTTCCGACCTCCGTAGTGGTGATTGTGGCCAAATAAGCCCCACAACCCCACTCAAGCATCCTTGCCGCACGGACTGCTGATACCACTACATTCCCTAGAGTCAGCTTAATCCCTTGGAACTTGAACGAGGTCCATCACCATTCTCAAACCAAACACCGCCCCCATGGCAGTCTAGAGTGACTGATACTTTCCTAACCATTCCATGACTAGTATCACATCGTGACCTTGATCATCTTGGGACTCAGAAACTATACGTAGCCCTTGATTCGAAAAGCACGTGTGTTTCAACACCACCAATACTTAGGGTTCCTAAAAGAGACCCATCTCTAAGCATCTACATTTCTAGGTTCCGTACCATGAAATGTTATAAGATTTTAAAAGATAAGTCTAGTATCATACCAGTGACCGAATCGAAGGATCCGGATGCTCCAGCAGCCTTAGACAGCTCATACACCCGTGGTGCTGTAGTCTGACCTCTACCCTGAGTCGACCTACCCGCATCCACACGACCCTTTCCTTGTCTCACCTGCAGCTTAGGACATTCTCTCTGTAAATGACTGACCTTTCTGCAGTGGTAACAGGTTATAGAGTCGCCACCACCTGTCCCTCGACTTTAATCTGGTTGAGAAAAATCACGAGACACATGTTCCTTGCTACCACATCGGGTGCTTGACCCTCCAGCATTTGCCTCCATGGTGTCTTCCTACATCGGGCACTCAGGTCTACCACTTTAGGTGTTACCCTCCTCGAGTTGGTCCCATTTTCTCTTCCGGTCACCAGTCTTACCGATGGAGGCAGGTTGGTTACGGTTCTTAACCCGAACCACCTCAACCAAGTCGGACTCCAGCATAGCCATCCTCTCAAATATAATCGACGCACCTGACCTGCCTCGTCCCCTAGATATTTCCCAACATAACGTCGAACCCGGTTGAACTCTTCCTCATACTCTCTTAAAGACCTGAGGCTCTATGTTAGATCTAAAAAAATAGGCTCCAACATGTCCCAGGCTTCAGCAGGGAAGTACTTACAGTTGAAATCCACTTCGAAGTCCTCAAAACTCCTTATGCCTCAATTGGTATGGTTGTCCAATGCTAACCATCAGTTATGCGCATCCCCTTTCAGGAAGTGAACCGCAATGTTCCGCTTGTAGTGATCTTGACAGCAAGTAGAAATGAAGTTTCAGACCAGACGGGTCCTCCACTCGACCGTAGCAATCGGGTCAGTACTACCGGAGAAATGTTTTGTTCCCAGACAAACCACATGCTCCAGGATACTCATGTATTCTACTTTTTTCACATATCTAACTGGTAGCTCAATCTCGACCACCCCGGCCATCTCCCTAACCAAACCACCAGATATACGCACTGTCGTAGCAACATGTGTGGTTTGATCCACAGATGAGTTCTGATATCACTCAAATTACCCTTCTCTGTTTTACTTTCTCGTTTACCCTTCTTTTCCTTGTGTCTGTCCACCCCTTATGGATAGTAAGAATATTGATTCTTTCTGGATTTCTCTACTTTTCTTGCCGTGTTTAGGCTGAAGCCTGTCTTGCGGTTTTGGTTTGTCGATCCATATTTTCCAATATAGGTTTCTCTCTCCGTATTGTTGGTTTACGAAAACGAATAATTATCTTGTCGAAAGCCTTTTGGCGTTTAGGAATAACCAAGGGAAATCAGGAGACTCTAATGGTGATCAGGAAGACTCGTAGAGCGATGAGGCTTTGGTGAGAGGTCATGGGCGATGAGGTCGAAGAGAGAGGACTGTGAGACCATGGATAGAGGCTGATGGGCAAAGTTCACTTCTCAGCTCTTTCCTTCTCCAAGAGTTTTTGTACAATCTTTGTTTGATTTTTCGAAGGTTGTCAAATTGTTTTGAGTTTTATTTACGAGATTCATGTCGTAAATGTTGTCGAAATTATTCTACAAAATTTGTATCATGAAATACTATGTAGTTTAACATTTTGAATGACGTCTCATAAAATATTGTCGAGTCTAATTTTACGAAAGCTGTTTCGTAAAATGTTGTCAAGTTTATTTAAATGTTGTCGAGCTTAATTTTATGGAAGTTATCCTACAACAATTTATTGAGTGTAATTTTAAAAAGGTTATCCTGCAAAATGTTAGCGAGATTAATTTTACAAAGACTGTTTCGTAAAATGTTGTCGAGCTTAATTTTATGAAAGTTATTTTGTAAAATGTTTTTTAGTTTTATATCAGAAACCCTAGCTAAGATGAGCTATATTATCGACATTAATCTTAATCAAAAAATTTCTTGTTTCCAAGGATTGTGCCGAGGGAACTTTGGGTACTTTTTCCGAAGTATGCTTAGTAGAAAAATATTGAGAATTCGCAGAATATGTTGCTACAGAAGCAACAATTGAAATTTTTGAAAATCTTATGTTTCAGAAGATGTTTCAGCAGCGAGGGAAATGATATCCCGTTTTGATTTGTTTAGTCTTCATCATCAGTTCTAGGTTTTGAGTAATTCTATAAAAATCAACTTCATTTCTCCAAATGTTATGCGGAAGAAGTTAGCAGTGAGGGGTGTGTACCCAATTTGTTGAACTTCCTTTCTCGCGAGTAATCTTGGGTTTTTACGAGGTTTCGAGGAGATCAAGTTTTATTTCTCCAATGAATTTTACGAATGTTACTTGGATAAAGTAGAGCAGTGAGTTGTGTACTCGATTTGTTGTGCTTCCTTTTTCCACTAGTAATATGGGGTTTCTCCGCGGTTTCGACAAGAGCAAGTTTTATTTTTCTAAAACATTTTCGCAAAACGTCTTTTGGTCGAACCATTCCTCATTGAGATTTCTCCAACTTGGTAACGAGACGAATTTTACCGGGTTTGATAGATTTTTTCGTTGCCTTCTCAGTTTAGACAAAAAAACGCGAGCTCGTTTGGGTGCTCTTCCCGTAGCGAAAAGTTGCGACTTGGTTTTTGATTTCTCTTAGCGCTGTGGCGTTTGCGTTTGCATTAGTCATAGGATCAGTCACTGCTGCAGTTGTTTTACTAGCGTTGTTGCGAGCTCTGATTTTGTCTTTCGTATTTTCAGATATATATTCGGTCAAGAGTTTTGCAGTTGTGTGAGTAAGAGTAACCCCCTTCCTTCAAACTCCAAACTGTGTGAACCGAAATTCGCATTGTCGGTTTTACTGAACGAAGAAAGCAAAGAATACCTTTTTTGTCTTGAGGTCTGGATTCTCTGCAAGAGCCGACGACAAGTGACCAAATAAATGTGGAAAATACAGAAATATACCAAAACTAATTTAGAAATAAGTTTATCTTTGTTTCGAATCCTCTTAATAGCATAGCGATCATTACAAAGATTATAAAATCTTTGGCTGCACGAGCTGTCAGTGAGTTCTCTAGTTATAGCCACCAAAAACATTAAACCTAGCTGAGTCGCAGCTCGATAACAAAAAAAGTGAAAAAGATACAAAAAACATTTTGTTGATTTCGAACTGGACCTTATGAAAGGCTTCCTACGTACCCCTTTCGAGGATCAAGCCGAACGTAATTAAATTTACAGAAGATCGAACAAGAGATCGAACTGCCTTTGTGAATTCGTTTAGTAATTGAGTGCAAGACTAACAAAACTAAGAATGTCAAGAATAATGCCTAAGGTTCATAAGTACAAGAGTTCTAAAAGTCTAAAAAATCCTCCTTGCGCTCTTCGCCTTGGCTCTCCTTATATATACCTCCTAGGTCAGTCGTGTTTCCTTTTCCGCCTCTGACTCGAGCCTATCTCTTTGCAGAAATCTTCCTTATCATCTCGATCTTCATGATTATCTTAGGAACTTGACATTTACCTTGTTTTCCTTTTATCTTCTACAAAAAGCAAGTAAACCATAATTTTAGTTTAGGGCTTATTCTCGTCTAAATCATAAGTAGGTTTTGGCTGCGTTTTAGACCTTCTCGGGCTGTTTTTTGACATAATTGTTTTTAGGATTTGTTTCAGAGAAATCACCTTTGGTACGATGTTGGTTCTATATGATGATGAAAACCAATTGTATAGTCGAGATAATAATTTTGTTAAGTTAACTGTTATCATTCCATACGACTGATTCAAGATTTTACGAGAAAACAAGTCTTTGCTATTTTATCATGAAATTTAAAACAGTAAATCCAATTTAGACAAAACAAGAGACAGTTCGATCGAGACGAAGCAAGATTGAGGCTTCCTCATGGAAAAAAGGAGTAAGAGTTATGCAACCCTGACAAGCATCACGGACCAAGGTTTAAAAATCAGGTACGAACCAGCTAGGAAAATGATCATAGCTTGGCTTAATGGGCTGTTTATGGGCCTTATCGGTTTGATCCATGAAGTTCTAGACCGAGATAAGTTAATGGACTTGATACAAAACATGGAGGCCTTGTTCTCATTCAGAAATCAGTGTTTAAGTTATTCAAGAATGGCCCAACATGAATCTACATTTCATGGTTGAATAATATATCAATTTGGCAGCAATTCTTCGATTGTCGACCTTGCGAAATAACGAGACCAGCCGAAAATTTATTCAACACAAAATCGTCTAACTTTTGGTCAAGTCAAGGAGATTTATTTCTGGTCAAAAGTCATAGTACACATTTCGATTTTCCATGAGTCAAAGTTTTCCTAGTTTTCATAAGTTTTATATCTTCTATGTTTGACTAGAATATTTAATTCTACAGATTGCATATTATATAAAGGCTTGCTTTGTATTGTTTCAAATCATTCAACATTTTTAATCAAAAATTTTTTTTTGTATTCTTGTTGAATCATTTCTTCTTAATCAAACATCGTAGCTTCTATGTCGTCGGAGTGAGTCATATATTCGGGCTTAGGAGTTAGAATATCAAGGGTCTCCCACAGCCCTTGTGCGACCATTCAATCCACGTCTTTTGATCGTTTGTGCTTTCTAGCTCATTAGGTGCAAGGGTTATTCAATCCTTCAACGTTAGAGTGATGCTTCAATTTTGGGTGTATCATGTGGTATTAGAGCTGCGTTCCTTTGGTTTCTTAATCGAAGACAATTCTGGATGTCATGGTGAGTATTAGAATCTATCCTATCCTAGACAAAAGTCCTTTTGTTTTGAGAGAAGTGAACCATGTGATCTATTGAGAGATCTGTGGAGATCTCATCTAATGAAGAGTATGAAGATGTGGTTGATAGTGGACCAGAAGCTGATCATAAAAAAGATCTAATAACCGCTTATGCTTCAGGTGATATTCTCGGTTCTTTATCAAGTGATAAACTGGTTCAACCATTCTTTTCCAAGGACTACGACCCAGTAGAGCTACTAAGGCATGAAGAGGGTCTGTAATATTTCATATTTGAGCCAGGAGAAGAGACACATGATCAAAGCAATAATAACCAGACCTTGGCGAAAGAGAAGAGAAAAGAGGAGCAAAAGAATGTTGGTTCATTCATCTTAGAAAGTCCGGAAATGAGGACAAATCCGGTAAAAAGAGGAGCGGATGATGACTCTGACCAGCATCATGGACCAAGGTATGAAAATCAGGTACGAAACAGCTAGGAAAATAATCATAGCTTGGCTTAGTGGGCTGTTTATGGGCCCTATCAGTTTGATCCATGAAGTTCTAGACCGAGAGAAGCTAATAGACTTGATACAAAACATGGAGGCCTTGTTCTCATTCAGAAATCAGTGTTTAAGTTATTAAAGAATGGTCCAACAAGAATCTACATTTCATGGTCGAATAATATATCAATCTGACGGCAATTCTTCGATCGTCGATCATGCGAAAGGATGAGAACAGCCGAAAAATTATTCAACAAAAAATCGTCTAACTCTTTGTCAACCTTAGAGCGATCCTTCAATTTTGGGCGTATCAAGGAGACTTGGTCGCCTGCTGGCAACGAGGAGGAGAGAGGGTTGTCGCTTGCTGGGGACGAGGCTCGGAGTGGGAGTCATCACCTGCTGGAAACAAGGCCCGGAGTCGATGGTCTGGTCGCCTGCTGGCGACAAGGAGCTGAGAGTACGGTTTGGTCACCTACTGGCGAAGAGGAACGGAGGGGACGGTCTGGTCGCCTGTTGGCGACGAAGAAACGGAGATGATTGTCTGGTCAACAGTATGCAACGAGAAACAGAGAGGATGGTTTGGTCACCAGATGGCGACAAGGAAGAGGCTATGTGGTCGCCCGCTGACAACAAGGAGAGAGTGTGGTCGCTTCATTGTGACGAGTAGAGGAGAAGGAGATGGACCCTTTCTTTTCTTATCATTTTCTCCATTGATTGATCCCTGAACTTTTAGAACTACTTGATTCGTTTTACGTAAATTTTCGCGTATAGATCTACCAAAAGTGGTCTTGTGGAAGATTATCTTATAGATCTTCCTATATTTTTCCGTGGATATTTTCCATATTTTTTTTTTGTGGAAGATTAATTCGTAAAACTTATCATTTATCGCAAAAAACTTTGATAAGAGTTTGTAACGACCGTGAACCTAGATAGGCCCATTTGCCTTAGTAATTGAAAACCCTTAGCTTTTTTTTTTTTACTTTGTCCCACACTGGAAGTTTAGAAAACCTAACTCCCTTCCTTTTCTCTATATAATAAAATTCACCCTTCCCTTTTATTTTCATCAAGTCAAAGCAGTGCTTTGCGAGTGACAAGTTGTTGAGTTATCCGACGACTAGTCACTAAGTAATTTTCCGGCGAGATTTTTGGTCGAGTTTCCGGACGAGTTTCTGGGCAAGTTCTCGGGGGAGATTTCTGGTAAGTTTATCGCCTCCCTATTTCTAGTCTTGGAAAGTTTTAGTTAGAGGAATTTCTAGTTTAGAAAACCTGCTATTTTAGGAAAGTTTAAGTTTCTATTTTAGGAAAGTTGTTATTTTAGGAAATATTCTATTTTAGGATAGTTGCATTTTTGGGAAAGTTTCCATTTTGGAAAGTTTCCATTTTTGAAACCCCAATTTCCTGAGACTTTATGCCTAAGTCGTTGATTCTCTCGTGTTGTAGTTGACCATTTTCCGTTGATCATTCCAACCAGTGGCAAAGGTGAGGGCTACTCCGTTTAATCCTGTGATGGTTTAGTACTACTATTGTAGAAAGTCTAGTTTCAAAACATGTTCTGTCTCTGTGAATCGAGTCTGCATGAGAGTCTTGTTTGTTATTATTTTATGCTTGTTAAACCGGATATAGGATGTTAGAGTATTCAACGATTGAGTGGATTGTGTGATGTTAAAACTGCTATATATAAATATATAATACAAGTCTATTGTTATGAGATTGCGGGGCACAAAAATATTTGTGCTAACGGCGCATTGTGGAGATTGAGGGACACAAAGACGTTTGTGTTAACGGCGCATTGTATGGAGATTGCGGGGCATATAGACGTCTATGCTAGCGGCACATTGTGTGGAGATTGCGGGGTACAAAGACGTTTGTACTAGCGGCGCAAAGGAGATTGCGGGGTACGAGGATGGACTCTTGTACTAATGGCGCATAGAGTTATATATATATATATATATATATATATATATATCCTTATGAGGAGAATGCGGGGTGTATGGATTAGCCTTATGCTATCATTGCATTGTCTGTTTTGTGTGATGCTTTAGACATCGTGTTTGTTCATGCTAGAGCTAGGCCTACATAGTCGTAGTGCTATGTACTGAGTCAGTGGTTTACGGTTTAGCATCTCATACCTCAATGAGTGACTCCCCTGTTACTCACCCCTCCTTCTTTCCTCCTTTCAGGTGAGACTGGCGATCAGGAGTGATCATTTCGGATCGGTGCTTTTAGACGTTTTCATTTTCCTTTCTATTTTAGACTTCTGGATTTTTGTTTATCGTTATTTTCAGACATTATTCTATTCATTGGTTTTATGGTGTTGAGATGACTTTTGATAAGTAATAAAGTGGATATTTCAGGAGTTTATTATTTATTAAGTTAATTCGAATATGCGGGTCTCACAGAATTTTTCTCCGATCTTTTCATGTTTGGTAAAAAACTCTTTCATTTCCTTTCTGGGATATAATACACAGAGTTTTGTCCTCGTATCTTTAATTAATTTGGTTGGAATCATGCGGTGTAGTTTCTTCGACATTTCCGGCTCATATTTTTGTAAGGCATATTTCTCGGAAGATGTTAGCCATTGATTTTTCCAATACCGATTTTGACCCCAACAGATGGCTAGACGAGCGAATTCAATACTTTGAACGTTTTAATGCTTTGTTCGCTTGTTCTACACTGTTGACGAATTTTCGTCCTTCTTGTTTTTGGTGAAACAATGTAAACTATACTTCATATTAATAAATAAAACTCCTTTTTGCAATCACTTACAATGTTTTTTACTCGTCTCTTTCCGTATTCGTGTGTTTACCCATGGAATCCGCATTCTCAAGGAAAGTCAAGAATATCGGTCCCCACATATCCCACTTTCAAATTACGTTATTCCAGGTTACCCTATTTGGACAAATGACAATTTCCTCACGATTCTAGTCAAACCAGAATAAATGAAGATGTAAGAAGCTTGATTTGGTAACATAAATCAGTGGAGAATATCCAAAAAGTTTAATCAATCTCATTGGAGCTGTGATGAAGAAGTTATCACACTTCAAAATAAGGTTATTCAAGCTTACCACATTTGGACATATGAAACTTTCTTCAAGATTCTAATCAAATAGGATGAAAGAAAATGTAAGAATCTTGATTTGGAAATATCAATCAGTGGGGAATCACCACAATGTTAAATCAGTCTCATAGAAGTTATGATGAAGAAGTTATCCTACTTTCAAATCAGGAGGTTCCAGCTTACCTTGTTTGGACATATGTCAATTTCTTCATGATTTTAATTAAACCAGGATAAATGAAGATCTAAGTAGCTTGGGTTGGGAACATAAATCAGTGGATAGTATCCACGATGTTGAATCATCTCATGGGAGTTGTAATGAAGAGGTTATCCCACTGCCAAATAAGGTTATTTAAGCTTACCATATTTGGACATATGGAACTTTCTTCAAGATTCTAATAAAATGAGGATGAATAAAAATTAAAGAAGCTTGATTTGGCAATCAATCAGTGGATAGTCACCACAATGTTGAATCAATCTCATAGGAGTTAAGATGAAGAAGTTATCCCACTATTGAATTAGGTGATTCCAACTTATCTTGTTTGGACCTATGTAGTTCCTTCATGGTTTTAATCAAACAAGGACAAATGAAGATGTAAAAAGCTTGATTTGGCAACATAAATTAGTTGAGAAACACTACGAAGTTAAATCAGTCTCATAGGAGTTATGATGAAAAAGTTATCTCATTTTCATGTCAGGTGATTCCACCTTATTTTTTGGACATGTAGAAACTTCTTCATGATTATAATTGTGAAAGTGTGCTATTTCCCTGTGAAAACTTTCTTATATCTATCTAACTATCACCTTGTGTTATACCTCCATGAATTATAAGTTTTAAACTTATTTATCCTCGAATCGATAGTTCCAAATCTATTTCTCCCCAAATTAATAGTTTAGAATTTAATTACATGTAGACAATGGTTTAATTATTTTTTTTGTTAACCAAACAACTTTAAAAAACCAAAATTTAATTATTTTTCTCAAAAATAAGTTTTCCAAATCTCTCAGTGATTCAAGATTTTTGTGTTTGGACATATGACAATTTCTTCAAGATTCTAATCAAACCATAATGAAATAAGTTGTAAGAATCCTGATTTATTAATCTAAATCATTGGAGAATCACCAAAAATTTGAAACAATTTCATAGAAGTTATTATGAATAAGTTATCCCACTTTCAAATCAGGTGATTCTAGCTTTTCTTATTTGGACATATGAATATTTCTTCATGATAATCCCACATTCAAATAAGGTGATTTCAGCTTACCATATTTGGACATATGGCAAATCTTCAAGATTCTAAACAAACCAGGATGAATGAAGATGTAAGGATCTTGATTTGACAAAAGAAATCAATGGAGAATGACCAAGATATTGAATCTTGTATATAAAAGTTATTATGAAGTTATCCCACTTTCAAATCAGATGATTCCAACTTACCATTTTTGGACATATGGAAACTTCTTCATGATTCTAATAAAACTAGGATGAATGAAGACACAAGCAGTGGAGAATCATCGTGAAGTTAAATCAATCTCATTGGAGTTATAATGAAGAAATTATTCAACTTTCAAATAAGCTAATTCCATCTTGCCATGTTTGGACAAATGACAATTTCTTCAAGATTCTAATCAAACAAGAATGAATGAAGATGCAAGAATCTTGACTTTGGCCACATAAATCTGAGGAGAATCACGATGAAGTTGAATCAATCTCATAGGAGTTATGATGAAAAAGTTATCCCACTTTCATATGAGATGATTCTAGCTTATAATGTTTGCACATATGGCAATTTCTTCAATTTTCCAATAACAACATGATGAATGAAGATGTAAGAATCTTGATTTGGCAACATAAATCAGTCGAGAATGACCAAGATATTGAATCTATATTATAAGAGTTATTATGAAGAAGTTATCCAACTTTAAAATCAGGTGATTTCAGCTTATCCTTTTCGGACATATGGCAATTTTTTCATGCTTTTAATCTAAACAGAATGCGTGAAGATTTAAGAAGCCTGATTACGCAAGACTAATCATTGAACAATCACCACGAAGTTAATAAATCTCATATGAGTTATGATGAAACAGTTATTCATCTTTCAAATCAAGTGATTCCAGGTACTTTGTTTAGACATAAGATAAATAATTCATGTTTCTAATCACAACTTGATGAATGGGGATGTAGAGTTCTTGATTTGGCAACATAAATAAGTGGAGAATCACCACGAAGTTGAATTAATCTCGGAAGAGTTATGAAGAAGAAGTTATCCCACTTTCAAATCCGGTAATTAAAGCTTTCACTGTTTGGATTTATGATAATTTCTTCAAGATTCTGGTCAAACCAGAATGAAAGAAGTTGCAAGTAGCTTGATTTGGTAAGTTATTCATGTTTTTAATCAAACCAGGATGCATGAAAATTAAGAAGCTTAATTTGGAAACATAAATAAGTGGAGAATCACCACGAAGTTGAATAAATCTCATAGAAGTTATGATGAAGAAATCATCCCACTTTCAAATCATGTGATTCAAGTTTTTCCTGTTTGGACATAAGAATTTTTTTTTCAAGATTCTAATCATACATGGATGAATGAAGGTGTTAGAAGCTTGATTTAGCAACAAAAACCAGTGGAGAATCACCACGAAGTTGAATCAATCTTAACAGGAGTTATAATGAAGAAGTTATCCAACTTTCAAATAAAGTGATTCTAGCTTACTCTGGTTGGACATATGGTAATTTGTTTGTTATTCTAATAATACCAGGATTATTGAAGGTGTTGTGGAACCGAATTTCACACCATCGAGTTCCGTAGACAGAGGAAATCTCAGAAACCCAAACTTTCCCTGAGGTCTCGGATTTTTGCTAAGCCCTACGACAAGTAGTCAAGTTATGAAAAACCAGATGAAACAAAATAAATCGAGTTGAAGAAGAAAGCCTTGGCCACAAAAGTTGTCGGTGAAGTTCCCTAGTTCTAACAACGTTAGACTTGAAAAACTAATTGAGTCACAGCTCGATAACAAAAACGGAAAGTTGCCTAAATTACTGTAAGTGCTAAGTTGCAGAGAATTTTGTGTGTGTGCGTCCCTCTCCATTGCTTCTCTTATATAGGTCTTCATGGTCGACCTTCTTTCCTTTTCTGCCCTGATTTGAGTTTATCCTTCAGCGGAAATCTTCCTTATCTTCTCAATTTTCCATAATGATCTCGAAACTTGACAATTATTTTCTTTGCCATTTACCTTCTGCGGATATCCGGTAGACCATAATTTTAATTGGGCTAATTCTCTTCCAAAACCGTAAGTGGACCTTTATCACGTTTTAGACCTTTTCGGGCTGTTTTTTTTTATTTAAGCAATTTTTACGATTTCTTTTGGAGAAATTATCCTTTGAATGATTACACGATGCTAGCTCCACAAAATAAAAAGCAGTAATATAGACGAGATAAATTGGTGTTTAAGTTAACCGTTATCGTTTTATATGATTCACTCGGATTTTTACGAGAAAATAAATCTTTACAATTTTAATCGTAAAACTTCAACATAATGCCAATCAAGACGAAACAAGAAACAGCCTAGTCAACAACAAAAGGATAGAGTGATGAAGAGGACACTGTAACATCCCGAGTTATGATATGTGGAAAGGCTTAAGAGAATTGATTTGGCTACCTATGTCACCAAAGTTGACTTATCTTTTCCGTCACACATCCGTTTAGAACTCCAGAGTTAAGCGTGATTGGGCTGGCATAGTGAAAGGATGGGTGACCTATCGAGAAGTGATTCGCGATACCGTGCGAGTGAGGCCAAAACACGGGGAAAGGTCGGGTGGTGATTGCAGGGTCAGTAAACAAAGATTTTGAGCTTTGGAAAAATTAACGCACGACCGTCAGACGGGATTGGGCTCACGGGCCGAGAGAGCGGGCGTGGGTGGCCCATTAGCCGTGGGCAGTCGGGGCGTTATAAGTGGTATCAGAGCTGGTTAGCCATCTCGGTTCTGACCCGAGACGCGTCTTGAGACCTGTCGTAGGGCGCAACGAGGGCATTGCGTTCTTTGAGAGGGGGTGAATTGTAACATCCCGAGTTATGATATGTGGAAAGGCTTAAGATAATTGATTTGGCTACCTATGTCACCAAAGTTGACTTACCTTTTCCGTCACACATCCGTTTAGAACTCCAGTGTTAAGCGTGCTTGGGCTGGAGTAGTGAAAGGATGGGTGACCTATCGGGAAGTGATTCGCGATACTGTGCGAGTGAGGCCAAAACACGAGGAAAGGTCGGCTGGTGATTGCAGGGTCAGTAAACAATGATTTCGAGCTTTGGAAAAATTAACGCACGACCGTCAGACGGGATGGGGCTCACGGGCCAAGAGAGCGGGCGTGGGTGGCCCATTACCCGTGGGTGGCCCATTACCCGTGGGCGGTCGGGCGTTATAGATACATTCTACTCGATCATGGGCGATAGAATTTGTCGAGGGTCTAGTCGCCAGTGGGCGACTAGACGTTCGACAACTAGACTTTGTGGAGAGTCTACTCACCCATGGGCGACTAGACTTTGTGGAGAGTCTACTCACCCATGGGCGACTAGACTTTGTGGAGAGTCTACTCATCCATGGGCGACTAGACGTTGTGTGCGTCTAGTCCCCCATGGGCGACTAGAGGTTTTGTGCGTCTAGTCCCCCATGGGCGACTAGACGTTGCGTGCGTCTAGTCCCCCATGGGCGACTAGACTTTTCCATGGGTCTAGTCGCCCATGGGCGACTAGATGTTGCGTGTCTAGTCGCTCATGGGCGACTAACTTGAAAGCGATGCGGTTGTTCCTTCGATTGTACGTCTTGTTTTATTGATCAGAACGAAATGGGTAGGGCAATGAGGAGTTCGGACGCGACGATTTCTTGTTTTCTTTTTACTCGAACAAGAGATAACATTTCCGCAGTAATTTTTAGGCAGTGATTCCTTTGTAACCATTTTTGACCCAACAATTAGCCCCAAGAATTAAAGAATTACCGAAGCATTCTTGCGAGATGTTAGGTGTGTTAGCTGAGTTAGGCGAAATTGATGGCTAAAAGTCTAAGGATGAATAGTAAATCCTTTTTTCTATAAGTATGTCGAGTAAGCAAGATCGAGTAAGCTTTCAAATTATTTTCTTGCTTACTCCCACAATAAAATTCTCCCAAGGTCGAAAATCCTTTTTCTCTCTTTTTCCCTTGTTTTTTTTGTATTATGTCTTTCAACAATGAAGTTTCTGAGAGTGCATTGCCTTACATTTTCGTTCCCGAGAGCTTACGAGTTTGGGGTAATTAGGTTGTTCCAAAGGTTGAGTTTTTGCGACATTCTATTGACCATGAGCACTTGGAGGTGTATTGGAAAGCAACCTGCGGTCTCACACCTCCATGAGCTGACTTGTGGTGTCCTGCGAGACCGACGTTCGTAGGGCCTGTCGAGAGGCCGAGTAAGTGTAGGATTTTTTTCCTTGCCACCATTCGAGATTTTTATTGTTTTCATGAGGAGGTGACGCTTCTGAGAGTGCCAACTCTCCACCTCGTGGCTACTTTATATGCTATGAGGAGCATCTTCTACACTTTCGCCTATGGGTTCCCATCCCGGAAGTCATATTTTGGTTCATGGATCCCTATGGCTTGTCGATAAGTCAACTTTCGCTTGCTGGTCTGCAGAACCTCCACGGAATTTTGGTTCTGAGTTACAAACGGGGGATGAACCTGAGCGTCGACTATTTTCTAGATTTTCTGTATAAGAAGAGTACGGGTTTGTCACTCTGATACTGCCTCACCCTCAGAAATCCCATAATGGTGATCAAGTCATTTACATACAACTTTCATGGTTGGAGTAAGTGTTATTTCTTTGTCCGCATAGATAAGGCTTCCGTTGCGGAAGAAAGCATCCCTACCTTCAGACGAAGATGAGGTCGCATGGGTATCGTTGTCGGATACTTTGATCTTTTTTTGCTTACAGATGTCGGACCATTTTTTTTGTTTTGAGGTTCTCGACCTTCTTCCCCGTTTCCTGCAGATAGACTCGTTGTTAGTGACCTTCTTCGAGGCGGCCTGTTCTATTGGGGTTAACTTTCTCCACAACGAGTTTGCGCAGCGGTTGAGTACCATCACGCTAGACCTCGGCCTCATATGGCTGTGGATAAAGAATCGGATCCAATTATGGAGCAGTATGTCACATACAAGATTCCCATTGTGAGGAAGAGAGACGTACCCAAGAATAAACAAGTCACCATTGATGAAGGTGATGTCGCTTATGATGGGATGGATTTGCCCTTGGAGGAGTGGTATCACGATATCTTCGCTGGAGATGGTAGCGGTACCATTCAGACTCCGCTGCCGACGTGGGAGGTGGATCCGACTTGACAGATATCTCACATCTCTTAGTGTTCCATCAGGTGAGCCCGCAACCAGCGGAGAACCTGTTAGATCAGCGAAGCTTACAGAAGCATCACGATGCTGCATGGGGGTCAGTGTTCGTATCTACTTCCGCTTTGTTTTATAGAATTTTCTTCTAACGAAAGGTTTCTTGCAGGGCCTTCATGTGATGGACGAGGCCCTTAGGGCGAGTCACCTCGAAGTGCAGATGGCTTAGTTTAAAGTCGAGATGGCCCAGAAGGAAATTTCTCACTTGAAGGGCGAGGTTGAGGTGCGCCTTTTAGTGAGAAAGATTTCGAGCGGGAGGCGAATGCGTCTTCTCCATCATGAGTGTTGATCTGGTCAAAGAGGGATGGCCTCGATCATGAATGATCGTTTGGCGTAGTTTACGGCTGATTTTGGAGACTTCCAGCACGCTTATAAGTCCTTTGGGGATTATTGCGAGTGTCAAGGTTATGTCGGCGCTCCATGGCCTACACAGGGAAGCGACTGTGAATTCAAGAGTGAAGAGGCTATGATGTCAAGGATCAGGCCGACCTTTCTAACATGGAATCAATGATCCCTCATATAGAGAGGAAAATTTGGGGGCACTAGGCCCATATTCCCGTTTCTCGTTATTCGGAGGAAGTTGGATCTGCCGCTCTGGGAGAGGACGTCGAGGTTGAGCACCATGTGGACCCGCTGAGACTTAGTGATTACTCGATTAGGAGGTCCATGTCTGGTAACTATGAGTTAGAGCCATGAAGGATGATCGGGTTTTTAAGGGAGTGTATTCCCTATGTTATGTTTATGTTATCGTTTCGGCCAAGTATGGCCATTAGACTATCGGGACTTGCTGTGTGTTTCTTTGAATCCCTTGCGCTCTGCGGATTTTTTGCTAACCAATTATGTTTTGTTTTTAACAGTGTATGGGTACTATCGTGGATGTAGAAGAAATAATATGAGTTGTCATCTCGTGTCTAACACTTTGAATAATCGTTACGTACGATGTTCGTTTCGGGTGCGAGTATTTGAAAACGTATTTTTACAAGACCTTTTGAATTCGTATTGCGTTTTCTTATTATAAGAGAAGTTTTAAATATATTGAGTACAAAGGCATATATTTTAAAATGTGAGAGTATACGTCAACGTACCCACTCCCTCTGTAGCATCCCCAATCCTGAATAAGGATCATGTGACTGACCATGGTTCGAGGAAACGAGCTGAAGATCAGTTTGATCAAGATTCAGGCGTTCCATGGTCAGGTTAGGGTTAAGTAAACAAGGACTTAAGCAAATGAGAGGGAAAGAAATGAGTTAAAGGAGCTAGACGAGTGTTTTGGCAGCTGGTCGAAGTAAACGACTAGCTCAACCAGCTAAATGTAGCTCGACCAATCTCAGTCTAGATCAACCCTACTTAGGTCAGCTCATTCAGCTGAGCTACCAGCTCACTCAGGTGGACCAGCTGGGGATCAGCTCAACTCAGCTTGACGGAGTGTTTGGGTATTGGGCAGTTGGTCCGGATCCGGGCCGGTGGTGGCCGGGTGGTTCAGCCATGGGGGCTAGGGCATGGTTGACCCTTGGGTAAGGCTATGGGCTAAGACTGGTGGGTATGAGTCTCTGTTTGGGCCTGGTATCGACCCAAGAAGGGTCAGATACAGGCGAAGAGATGCATGCAGGCAAAAGGTGCAACTTACCAACCAAGACATGCCCTTTCGCCCACAAGTCGTGCATGTTCAAGGGGCAAGACTTACCTCTTCGTCCTATATAACTAGGGGGCCTCTCCACAGGTTTTTATCATCATTTCCAGAAGAAAATACAGAGAGAAAGGCGAGAGAGAGAGAGAGAGAGAGAGAGAGAGAGAGAGAGAAATCGACCATACAAGGTCGATATTATTGTGGTTAATAAACAACAAAGTGGAGATCGATTCTGAATAAGAAAGACTGATAGGAGTAAGAACCAGAGAAAAATATAAAGTGTTGGAAAATGGCCTTAAGAGTCCAGAGCACACGTTCAAGGTAATAGGGGTGACCATGGAACCATCGCCCATAACAATCGATCGGTTTAATCAGATTGTTGGGCCTGTTTTGCATTGGTTGCATCCAATCTCTTCCTTCTCCGTTTTGATTACTTTCTCTTCATAGTATACTCTGTATTTGCGTGAGGAATGATGTGGAATGGTCAAGTAAATGTCTTGGTAAGAGCCAAGGTCATGTTCGAGTGGAACCAACCACGATTTATGGTTGATGGCTGATTACACATATGGTCCGATGGGTCTTAACCATGAAACGGTTTTCCTTTGTTCTGTCAAGGGGAATTACGTGGGTTTATTGTGCTTGGATTGGATGTATGTATATGGCCTTGAGTCATTCCAAATAGATTGGATCAAGTCCCAATGGATCGGTTATAGTAACAGTTCAGATCGTTCTAGAGAATGGACGGTTAGGCTGGGCGGTTGGAATGACCCAAAGGGTACGAGTGCCAAGAGTCACGAGTCACCAAAGGTTGTAGTTAGAAAAGGGTATAAGAAGCCAGAAGGCACGAGATGCCAAGGGTTGCAAGTATAAAAGGGTACGAGGACCAAAAGGTGTCATCGACCAAAGGGTGCCATCGACCAAAGGGTGCCATCGACCAAGGGGTACTTGTTCCAAACGGTACCATTGGATGCAGGTTCTGTCCGATCCATATGGTTCAGTCCATGACATGTAAATTCAGGAAATACGAAGTGTTTGGGTCCGAAAGGATAGAAATGGTTCGGGTCCAAAAGGGTATGAATGGTTCGACTTTGGAGGACCTGTTGAAGCCTGTCACCTTTCTGGAGGAGGGTTTTACGTTGCGGAAGTCAACTCCCATTTTGTCGAGTGTGTCTTGAAATATTAGGTTGACCGAACTGCCTATGTCGATTAGTTCTTTGGTCACCTCACAATCCTTGATTCCTAATTTTAGGAGCGGATCATTGTGCGACATATGGACACCAACCGCGTCGTCAGGGGAGAACGTGATCTGAAGATTGTTCCCTGGTTTAGACGGCCACTTCTGGGAAGTGGTTGCCTGTCGTCGGTAATTTTTCACGGAACGAACCGAATCTCCGCATGGGGGAGAACCTCCCATGATCACATTCAGCTGCGATAGTTGCTTAGTTCGTTGCCGCTGAATATGAGTACATAAGTCGGGTATTGGATCTCTGCCGGGAGTGACCGGTTCACGGTGGGACCAAGTGTTCTAGAGTTTTTACCGAATATCGGAGGGTTTGGTACGGTTGAGCTTGATCATGAAGTCGTCGACTTTTAAATTGAGCTTGTTGCAGAGATCCTTGTTCTCGTGCGATTCGTTGTACTCTTTCGGAGTGTCGGCTTTGGTAACTTTACTCTCCCTTGACTTTTCAATTGTATCTCGCAAGTCCGATACGTCGGCGGAGGCGTCTCGGTTGGTCATTACTTATCGCCTCAGGTGGTTCTGTAGATCCATGATAGTAACCTGAGAATCAACTAGTTTGGCAGTTTATCAATTTATCTGGACGCGCAGATCTTCTGGTTCGAAAATTAGAATCGTCCTCTGATGAGGCGTTTGGCGGAAATGATTACTTGGACTCGTCGTCGGTGGCGAGGTTTTTCCTCGTCAACCGATGTATCTTCCTTCTCTTTGCTCTTCTGGTTCCTGTCTGCTCTTGTAGCGTCGGACTCGTTTCTAAACGATGTGGCCTGTTGCTTTTGGGCCTTATTCTCCTTGTTCTTGCTCAAGTTTTGGCATTCTTCGATTTAGGCTTGAGTGGTTCTACCTTAGCCGTGGCGTTGCTGAAGGACGTCAAGAGTGCCTCATGCAATTATTTGCATTCATGTATATCGTGTCCTTTCATTTGATGGTATTCACAGAACTTGGCTAGATAGACAGCTTTGGAGGATTCGACTGGGATCTCTGTTTTTCTGTCGGCATCTTTGCTCTCTAGGGGTTGAGGCCAATGGTTCCATCCTTTCTCTCGAACAACTAGCGCTGACTGCGGGAGTTCCTCTTCTTTGACGAAATAAATGAAACCTTTTTAGAGTTATATATGACGCAAGTTGCGTGTTGTCGTGGGTCTTGTCGTGCGTCTGAGGTTTTGGTCGCCACTGGCTTTGAGGCGTTTTGCTTAGTGATGATCGCTCGAGTGTCTTCCTTCATTCTGATAAATTGTTCTAACGAGCGATTGCGTCCTGCAAGGACGTTGTTGGATTGCAATAGAGATCGTCGTGAAACTTAGAATGAACGTAGAGGGTATCCATCAGGGCATTGATGGCTATAGTTTCGGGGACATTTACCTTCAACACGACGTTGTTGAAATTCTCCATGAAGTCGCACAGCATTTGTCCTGGTGATTGGAATAATTTCTGTAAGTCTGAAGCGGTTGCTCCATGGCTGGTGAACATGATATAATGTTTCAAAAACGCTATTGACAGGTCATGGAAACTGTAGACAGAATTATCCGGGAGCTGAGAGAAACAATTGAGAGCCGGTCCGCCGAGACTTTTGACATAGCAAGACCTGGCGGCCTTCTCAGTGTCGAAGAAGTTGGCTAGTGCTAGGGCGAATATAGAAAGTTCTAACATGTTTGCCGGGGTCTGAGTCGCCACATAAAGTTGATAAACAGATTTTGTCTGTAGTTCGGAGACGTACATCACTGATTTGCGCCGAAAAGGGGGTTCAGAGCGTCGCGGCGAGGACTCTTTTGAATTGCGTCGCAGAGCTCGTGACTCGGTGGATCTTGGAGTTGATATCCAGAAGCGACTTTTTTAGTTCTGCTATTTCCCGGATCGTCTGCAGATCTGGGGTGCCGTGGGTCTGTGCGGCGGGAAATTGAAAGGCTTCATCGATAGCCGGGTGTACATATTCATCGGCTGCAGGTGCCTCTGGTTGAACAGTGTTATCGGTGTTTAAGAGTCTGCTGCAAATGGTAGTTGGGTTACTCGCGAAGTGGTGAGAGCGGCGGTGCTCGCAGCGAGTTGCGCGTTTGTGGCTTTTTGTACTTCTTCTTGCTGCAAGAGGCGCGCCATGATGGTGTCCATGAAATCCGTCACAGAAGGTCTCGCAGCTGCAAGAGTCGGTTCCGGTCTTTCAGGGGAAGCAGTATAGTTGCCATTGATGTTGGTAATGTTGCGTCAGTCAGTCCCACGGTGGGTGCCAACTGTCTGAACCGGGTTTGGTCGGTTTACAGTAAAGGGAACGAAACTCGTTGGTGGGTTGGTCTAAAGACGTTTATATTAGGTTGAATGACATTTATTGGTTACAAAGACGAATGTATCAGAAAAGGAAATGACCGGTTGTCAGGGAGGTAGCCGGGAAAGTACAAGTCGGCTAAGTGTAAGAGAGGTAGAAACCCTAATTCTAGCTGTCAAGTGGCTGGTGTGTGTGTTCTCCCCAGATTCCACTTTCTCCTTGGTCCATGCTTCCTTTTTATAGCTGGCCTTGACCAGTGGATGCCCTAAATCGTTTTGTCTTAATGGGCCTTTCTACTCGTGTGGGCCGACTCGTGGTTAGACGTGCTATCTTTAGTCGCTTACTTTTAGCCGCGAGCCAAGCCGATTTCCCATACTCTATGGGCCCGACCAGCTATTTCGTGGGACTTGTATGGAATGTAATCCACCTCCCACAAACACCATAAGTGGCATTGCATTACGTAAGCCTAATAACACGTAAAGTAACCATCAGGCAGAGACTCGGCAACCTCCCCAGCTATTGGAAGAAAAAATTCCACCAACTCTATAACGTTGCAGAAGCTCTGAATGGCATCGAGACCATTGGGACAGCTCTGGCTCGGACAACCACCAACAGGGTTGGCACGGAACAGAGGAGGAACCCACATTCTGGGACTAGGAGTCTTTATTTCACCCCTTGCTGCCCAGTACGCATCAGCCTCTTTGGGATCGACCGAGTGTGCCTCAAACTCCACCTTTGGCTCAACATCGCTATGTTGCAAGATAGAATACTCGGGATGAGCCTTGGCAGAAGCTATTCGTATTGAAGACATGATCAAAAGCACCAAAAGGAGAAAGGGAGAGAATGGATCTTTCTACCTTAAAAATGTTTTTGTGGAAATGAGAAAGTATAGAATTTGAAAACTTACTCCACATACTTATAGGCAAGAAAAATTACTATTCATCTTCGAACTTTCAGTCATTAAATTCCGCCGAACTTACCTAAACACGCATAACCGCTCGCAAGAACATCACGATTCTAACGAGTTGGGGGGCTAACTGTTGGGGTCAAAATCATTTAAGACCAAACCAATAACTGAAACTTCGTTAACAATGTTTCTCTTTAAAAAGAAAGAGATAGTATTTTAAAAAAAGAGAGCGGGAGAACCACTTTCGTATGAATTCTGAAAAGGATTCATACGATAAGTCCTCGAGAAAGGTTACTCGAAGCCTCGGACAAACGGGTCCCGAGCATGAAAACAATGAAACGGACAGTCCAACTCGTCTTGAGGGTGAGCTGGACCAAACAAGCAGTTCCACTAGCCCCCAAGGCGAGTTAGACCAAACGAGCAGTCTAACTCGCCTCGGGGGCGAGTTGGACAGAACATGCAGTCCAACTCGCCTCGGGGGCGAGTTGGACAGAACAGGCAGTCCAACTCGCCTCGGGGGAGAGTTGGATCAAACAAGTAGTCCAACTTGCCTCAGGGGCGAGTTGGACCGAATGGGCATTCAAATTCACCTCGGGGGCGAGTTGGACCGAACAGGCAGTTCAACTCGCCTCGGGAGCGAGTTGGACCAAACGAGAAGTCCAACTTGCCTCAGGGACGAGTTTGACCGAATGGGCATTCAAACTCGCCTCGGGGAAGAGTTGGACCAAACAGGCAGTCCAACTCATCTCAAGGCGAGTTGGACTGAATGAGCAGTTCAACTCGCCTCGGGGGCAAATTGGACAGAACGAGCAGTCCAACTCGCCTCGGGGGCGAGTTGGACCAAATGAACAGCCCAACTCGCCCAATCAGTAAGTTGGATCAAATTTTCTCCTTGCAAAAAGTTTGAATTGATCGTGTAAAATGACAATGGTTAACTAAACACCTAAAGCTGCCTCCACTATATGAGAAATTTAAACTTTCTTCGGAATCGACATCGTTTCAGAAGCGCTCTTTAGATAAATCATAAAAATGCTTAAGTTGTAAAACGGCCCAAGAAGGTCTAAAACACGGCTAAAGGCACACTCACTCTTTTAAACGAAATGTTAAGTTCGAAAGATAAATGTGAAGTTTCTAAAGTTAACCACGAAGATCGAAGATAAAAGGAATATTCCCACTAAGCGATAAACTCGAACGAGGACAGAAAGGGAAAGAGGAAACTGCCTCTAGGAGGAGTATATAAGGGCGTCGGGGTTGAAGATTCGTGAACACATTTTTTTCTAGTCACAGCAGAGCATAGCACTTAAGGCAAATTAGGCATATTTCCGTTTTTCTGTTATCGAGTTGCAACTCAACTAAGTTAATCAAGTCTCACAAGGTTTGAACAAAGAAATCGCCGACGGCTCTTTTTGCCGAGGCTTTACCTGTTGTAACGCTCGTTCATTCAATTCTGAATAAGATCTTCTTTGCTCTCTTTTCATTTTTTACCGATTTATTTTTTTGTTTTTTATCATTGTTTGATTGCTTGGCGCGTGGTTTAGAAGATATTCGGGACCTCTGGTAAAGTTAAGTTTACTAAGCTTTCCTATTTTCATCAGAAATCGACTGTGCGAATTTCAGTTCCGACATTGTCTTTGTTGGGCTCAGTAGGTCAGGTCTTCTTTTGATTGCCTAGATCAATTCCCTTCCCCTTGTCCACTGACTTTGGGTAGTTTCTGGAGTTGTTTCTTGAACCGCAAGCAGCCTGTGGTTTACTCCTGGTGGACTTCTTCTTAATGTGTTGCTCGGCTTGAATGGCTAAGTGAAATAGGTCCTTGAAGTCTAGGTAGTTCTACCTCTCAACATTGCTACTGATCCGGTCATTTAGCCCATACACAAATTGAGCCGTAATGGATTCTTCATCTTCATTAAGGCCAATCCGGTTCCTCAAACGTTCAAACTCTTCATAGTATTCTTCCGCTGATTTAGTCCCTTTTCTAAGGGTTCTAAAACGCCTTTGCAAGTCTCTTTGGAATTGTTTCTCAACAAAGCGTTGGCTCATTAGGTATTTCTTCTATATCCAAGACTCAAGTGGCCTCAGTTGGTTTCTCCTCCGGTTGGTAGTGACTCTGTCCCACGATATCATGGCATTTTTGGTCAGTTGAGCCACAGCAAGTACTACTCTTTTAGGGCCCGAATGGCTGTAATATCAAAGATATAATCCATCCTCTTCTCCCAGTCAAGGTAAGCTTCTGGGTCAACCTTTCCAGCAAAGGCTGGTGCCTGTAACTTGATGTGGTTCTGGTAGGGGGCCTGTATAAGTTATCTTGAACCTCATGTCTCCTCGGGATCGGTTGAGGATGTGGTCCAGGGTCATCTTCTTGAAGTTGGCCCCTGGTGCTAGGGCAGGGTTGTCATTGATGTGAAATCCAGTCCTCCTTTGGGGTGCTCCGGTTGAGAAAGGGTTTTTAGGCTGTCCCCAAGTCAACTCGCCGGGTGGATCTAGGAGCTGGCTGTTGCTCGATCCGGGTCAGTCTATCACCTAAATCTTGTCGGACCGTGACAATGTCTTGCCTGACATTCCTCATCTCGTCTTGTAGGTCGTGGATGGCTTGAATCAGAGATGACTGTACATCATCTCCCATAGCAGTCATGCGGAATCACCTAGCAAGAAAGAAAGAGTTGTACTTAGAGTTCTAGGTAAAACATTTACGTAAAGAATAAATAAATGAAACGTGGATGCAATTCTTTTCTTTTTTTTAATAAAAAAACTTAAAAGTAAACAAGAAAATTAAACAATAACATTGCAAGAAAAACAAATAAAGGAAGGAAAGATATGGCCGAACAAGAAAAGGAAAATTTTCAAATCTATCGACCAACTAAGAAAAACCGGTTGAAGCTACCGACCAGAAATGGAAACTATGCTAGATGCGCCTTCGTGAACAAGTTATATGATCTTCTAGAGATCAATACGAATCTAGAACACAAGAAACTCTATGAACTAAGGATGAACACACTTTGTTTTTGACTTATCAAACAATCAACTAAATGCAACGACAAAGAGAGATGATCGAATATGGATAACAATAAGATGCGGCTAGTACTATCAAATGGATGCAAACGAAATGGAACTACACTACTAGTTTAACAATGACGGATGATTCTCTCTTTTTTTAAGGATGGATGCAAACAGAAACAAGATGAATGAAACAAAAAAAATTTTTTGAGTGTTAAGTTTATGGATGCAAACAAATGTAAACAAAAATGAAAAGGCTAGAAACAACCTAGTGTTATAGGAACTTCAGCTCTGACACCAAAAATGATACAAGCCTAAGCTATCAAAGGCTGTATGATCCGAGGCAAAAGAGAGAGACTCGATATACACAAGGGTGGACCGTTTGGATTGATCTAATTAACCAAATGAATCCGGTAACAAGTAACTTGATGGAAACAAAGTGCACCACACGAGGGATGGAAGACTCGTGATACAACACAAATCTCTTAGCCATGGAGGTTTTGGTCTCACAAAGCAAGATAAGGGAGGCGAGTTCTTGTTAGAGCTCTTAAGGTTTTTTAATAGGAAAAAAAATTACGTTTTATATCATGCGTAAAAGAGTACAAACTGCTTATAGGGGACTTATATAGACGTCCATTGCAGTGGTGACTTTGAGAGTCTTTAAAGCAACTAATATAAAGTTTTGTACCAAAAGAAAACCCTAATAGGTGTGGAAGGCAACTAAGAAAGTTTGGGAATAAAATTCAAATTAAAGAAAACAAAAAAGACCAAAGCTGCAAAACAAATCAAACCGTTAGAAATATGAATTTAAACACTTACCTTCTTACCTTTTGGGTGGGTTTGATTAGCCTTTGAATCATGCTAGATGTGCTGATATTATATGCCCATGTCTTGCATCGATCGGGAACCGAGCATCTATCCAAAGACAATTTCAAAGTGGTCTAAAAGTGCTGACCAAAGTTTTGGATATTTTTTATAGTGTGCTATTATCCTTCTGTCGGATGTTTGAGAGCCTATCTCTATGGGGGGGGGTAGATGGCTAAGTCTGTTTAGGACTTTTTGTTTGTTGTGATCAGCAACAAACGGAATGCTAAGTGTTACCGTTTTCGTTTGAGCCTTCACGAAGGATGTGTGTTTTAGAAAGTGTTAGTGCGTATGACTTTCCGAGACAGAACGGTCATTTGGGAACATATTTTACGTTGAAATATTGTTCTTCGACTGTCTGCGATGTCTCACGACATTAAAGATTTGATTTTTCTTTCGAGAAAAATCTTACGTTATGAGAACGTGTGGGAGAAGTTTTTCGCGTCTGGTTTGAAGGTCTCATTTGACCTTGGGGTAATGAATACTTTGGTTTGTTTGTGTAGGTTTCACAGTCAAATTTTGTTTGTTTAGTGAATTAACCAAAGGCGTTTTCGTATATAAGTTTTTTTTCGTATGCCGCATTTATTGTTTGCAGGCTTAGAGATGTTTTTGCGGTGTCCCAAGGGTTTTGTTTTAAGCTTACGGCAGAGCAACATTTTCGTTTGTTTTGTGGTGTCCCAAGGGTTTTGTTTTAACCTTACGGCAGAGAAACATTTTCGTTTGTTTTGCGGAAGTTTTGAAGCCAAAACTGTCATTCCTGTTTGGATGTTAAAGTTTTGATTCGTGATCGAGGAATTAGGACCAAGGGGTCGCGTAAATTTGTCCTTAGGAAAAAGCCTCTTGCTTCACTGTGCTTCGTGAAGGGTTGACCTTCCGATATTTATTTCATGTATATTTAAGGATGTTTTGAATAGCTATAGGAGCTTTGTTACGAGTGTTTCCTTATATCTCGGGTTTTATGGG
Source organism: Moricandia arvensis (assembly GCA_905132765.1). Classification (NCBI taxonomy): domain Eukaryota; kingdom Viridiplantae; phylum Streptophyta; class Magnoliopsida; order Brassicales; family Brassicaceae; genus Moricandia; species Moricandia arvensis. The sequence goes on along the minus strand of CAJHQP010000204.1, from coordinate 68,413 downwards.
TAAACGTAATGGGATTAAAGTGAATTGTGGAGCATATAGAACTTGGTTGATTGATGAGAATTACAAATTTTCCGTTAAACGTTTGGTTGCTATGACTGAGTCTTGTTATACAGATTTTATCATATGATTTTCGTCTCTGGGTTATACGAGTATAATTTGCGTAACAGTCACTTGTCGTTTTTAGATGAATCGTAGATTGTCGTTTTGCCATTAAGTATTTGGATGAAGCGGTTATCGCTCGAATGTTTTGGCTTTGCGTAAAAGCTATGTTCGGTCGGATAGCCAAGGACTTTTTAGGTCAAGGATTAGACCATGACGCTTTTGTGTTAAGATTAAGGTCATGTTTAGAATTGTCCTTAAAGGGGATGCCAAGTTCTGGTTCGGACTTCTACGGGAAACGTAACTGGCCGAGGGTCAAAGAGCGTTCGTCGAGATTGATAGGCCAAGTATGCCAGAGTTTTCCGTGTTAAGATGGCCGATGGTTGTAGAAAAAAATTTTCTACTTTATGTTTCAATTATATGATGGATGTTTTGTATAATGTTTTCTGTAGTCGTATCATACAGATTCGGGTTTTGCTATGAGAAAATTATCTACAACACTTCTTCGTAAAACCTATTATATTTATTTTTGAAATTTTTTCTTATGACTTTATCTGACTATACAAAGGATTTTTTTTTGCAAGTTTTTAACAAGGACTTCTCATAAAAATAAATGGAAAGTGTTTCACGCAGATTATTTGTGATGTTTGCGAGCATGAATTAGGTTTTCCTCATTCTTGTTTTTATATTGCGAAGTCGTTTTGCATGACACCAATCTTATTTTCCCCGTAGACTGTTTCATATAAAATGTTTTGGTTATACAAAATTAATGGGTGACCGGTTTTATGAAAATAGTAAATCAGCGCTATATATGGCGATGTCAAAGTAGAGATGTTTCCGCAGATTTTACGAGAAACGTCTCTGCTTTGATTTTGATCTTTGGTGAAATTTGCTTGGAGTCACTCATGGAGTTTTTCCAAAGTTTATTTCGTGAAGATCTAGTCTCGGTTTTCATGTGTTTTTGAAGGATTTCTCATGACATATTTGTTTCTCGAGCAGAACGAATCGGTCTACCAGCGCTAGATCTAGTCCACGAGCGAGGAGAAAGCGTTCTCTTTGTTGTGCTTGCTGCTACATATGTTCTCGATTTTGCTGTCTTGCAACTGTTTTTGATGTTTTTCCGTGACTCACTCTATTCAACGGAAACTGGGAGCAATGCTTTGATGCTTAAATATTTCTCACATAATGTTTGACTGTTTAGGAATGGCGCTAGCGTTTAAACGAATCTTAGATCGTTGTTTGCCTTTTGGAAGATTTCGCTGGGTCAATTCTTTGCCTTATGTCGCAAGAGTTTGCTTTGTCAAAAGCTTTTCTTGATGCTGAGGTAAAAAGTTTTTAAAGTATGGGAGTGTACGAGTATAGTATACGTACCACCTACTCCCTCCCTTTTTTACGAAAGGTAAAGCCTTCACATTTATCTTCTGAACTTAACATTTATCTTTTCCTGCAAAATAAAAGATAGACCGTCATAGCGATTGGGCTTGATTTTTTGAAAAACCGGGAGTGGGATTTTAGCCATGTTTTAGACTTTCTCGTGCCGTTTTTCGACTTAAGCGTTTTTATGATTTATTGAAAGAGCGCTTCCGAAATGACGTCGATTATGAAGAAAGTTCTAAATTCTCGTATAGTGGAGGTAGATTTAGGTGTTTAGTTAACTTTTTCTGTTTTACACGATCAATTCAAACTTTATATGAGGAAACGAGTTCTTGCGGTTTTTAAATCGTAAAGTTCCAACCGTAACTCCGATCGAGACAAAAAACAGAGCGAGTTTGATAAAATCTTGAAGGAGGAAGCTACGAGGGTGGGCTGAAAACGGATTGGTTGATCCAACTCCCCCATCGGCCGATTTGGGCTGTTGGTTCGTCCAACTCGCCCCCGAGGCGAGTTGGACTGCTTGTTCGGTCCAACTCACCTCGGGGGCGAGTTTAACTTCTTGTTTGGTCCATCTCGCCCCCGAGGCTAGATGAACTGATCCAACTCGCCTCGGGGAAGACTTGGAGTGCCCGTTTTGTTGTTTTGATGCTTGGGACCCGTTTGTCCGAGGCTTTGAGTAATATTTCTCGAGGACTTATCGTATGAATCCTTTTCAAAATTCATATGAAACTCAATTTCAGTTCTCCTTCTCTCGTTTTTAAGATACTATCTCTTTCTTTTTAAAGAGAAAAAAAATTTGGGAAGTTTCAGTTATTGATTTCGTCGTAACCGATTTTGACCCCAATAGACACCAGGACAGAAGGAATGCTAATTCCCAACGCTCCAGAGACATCACATGTTTTAAATGCAAAGGCCGAGGGAATTGGGAAAGGGAACGTCCAAACTTGAGGGTTATGTTGTGCATTGAGGAAGGACATGAGTCACATGATGAAGATGATCCGACGGTCCAAGAAGAATTTGGTGAAATTGAATATCCTGTTGTGGGAGAAAGCTTGATGATCAGGCGTGTGCATAGTTTCCAAGTGCAACCAGTTGAGACCATTCAGAGGGAGAACATATTCTACAGCTGATGTACCATCAGAGGCAAGGTATGTAATCTTATCATTGATGGTGGGTCTTGCAATAATGCTGCTAATGCCTACATGTTAGATAAACTTGGCCTATAAAAGACTAAGCATCCTCATCCATACATGATAAGGTGGCTAGCTGATAAGGTTGAGCTTCAAATTAAAGAAAAAAGTGACCATTCCATTTAGCATTGGTAAGTACCAGGATGAAGTAGTTTGTGATGTAGTACCTATGCAAGCCGGACGTGTTCCTTTAGGTAGACCTTAGCAATGGGATAAAGAAACTAATCATGATGGTTGATCTATCATGTACAATTTCATGCATGATAAGTGTAAGATTAGCTTAGCACCTCTCACACCATCACAAGTCCATGAATTACACTTGCAAATGGTTAAGGAAAAGAGAAATCTGTTAAGTCTAATTTTCTTATTCGGCCTAGCTATATCCGAAAGGCTGCTGCTAATAAACACACAATGCTACTAATGATCTTTAAGGATCTTTTGAGTGCAGGTTCTGATGAGTTAACACTTCATCCAGAGATTACTAATCTTTTTGACAGGTTCAAAAATGTATTTCCACAGGAGATCCCACACGGTTTACCACCACGTAGGGGCATAGAACACAAATAGTCTTTATACCCGGAGCTGCCTTGCCAAACAAACCAGCCTATAGTAAACCCGGAGTAAACCAAGTAGTTAGAAAGACAAGTCCAGGACCTATTAGACAAGGGGTATGTTAGGGAAAACCTTAGTCCTTGTGTTGTACCCGTGTTGTTAGTACCCAAGAAGGATGGGACATGGAGGATGTGTGTAGACTGCCGAGCCATAAACAACATCACCATTAAGTATAGATACCCCATACCACGCCTTGATGACATGTTAAATGAGTTAAGTGGAGTCACCATTTTCTCTAAGATAGACCTTAAGAGTTGATATCATCAGGTGAGAATGAAGGAGGGTGATGAATGGAAGACTGCCTTCAAGACCAAGTAAGGTCATTATGAATGACTGGTGATGCCATTTAGGCTCACCAATGCTCCTAGCACCTTCATGCGCCTCATGAACCACATTCATAGACCCTACATCAGTAAGTTTGTTGTAATCTACTTTGATGATATTTTTATTTATAGTACTACTTTGTTTGAACATGTGACATCTTGAGCAAGTACCAGAGACACGTCGACAAGAAAAGCTTTATGCAAACCTCAAAAAGTGCACATTCTGCACTGATAAACTTGTTTTCCTAGGTTTTCTTGTTAGTTCACAAGGACTACAGGTGGATGAGGAGAAGGGGAAGGCTTCTTCCATTTTGGTAGTTCACTCTCATACCAAGTGTCATTCTTGATCATAGTATCGGTCTCATCCCCTATTGATTCTCTCCATTCCTTTTTAGAATGGCTTCCTCATATGTTATAGGAATATGGCTATCATAATGCTCCTTTAGGATACTGAGAAAATGAACACAAGGCTTGAGAAGAATGCTCCATGACTTGTGCATTGTAGTAAGTTCTTGCAGTGGCCCAGTTTAAGCTAAGTGGTGGTTCCTTCCTTAATATTGCACTTCTTCTCAATGAAAATTCAGAAACCGACTCACAAACCTGCTCCACGTCTTGCACCTGATCCTCTCTTGTTGTTGTACCTTCTGTCAATGGAACCACATCAACCGGTTCAACACCACACCGTCCTTCCTTAATCTTGTACCTCCCGCGAAAATGATTAATTTTGTTGATCTACTCGGCTCATTGTTCGGATCTTTTTCCTTAGGATCATATCCAACCTCTTCTTCAACTTGCCTCACACCTTGATGATGGATTTCTGCATCATGTTCACCATTCCCCCTCTCATGGTTGAGGTGGCGTGATTGATTTTCATTATTAGTTCCTTGATGCAAAAGAGGTGATTCTCTTCTAGCCTTTGAATCCTAGGTAAGATTAATCCCAAGTCATTCTAGTATCATCCTTAGATTTGCTGCTCTATCTGATTCTTGAGATAACTCCTCCAAGTTTGCCCACTTCTTCTCTTCATAGTAAACTTTTGTTTCCACACACTTCATATCCCTTGATACTAACACCCTTGTACTTGCTGGATCATAGCACTTACACCCCTGCTAAGTTGTTGTATACCCAATGAACATGGCCTTGATACTCTTGGCTTCAAGCTTGTTGTGCAAATCTCCAGGAACCAGCACAAAGCATAGACAACCAAACACCCAAAGATAGTCCAATGAAGTTTGTACTTGTTCAATACTTCAAATGTAGACTGATCTTGAAGAACTTTGGTTGGAATCCGGTTGATAAGATAGCAAGCTGAAGCCACAACATCACTCCATAATCATTTTAGGACATTGGAAGGAAACATAAATGATCTTGCAACCTCCATAAGTTACCTATTCTTTCTTTCGGCCACACCATTTTGTTGTGGGCTGTAAGTACAGCTCGTTTGGTGTAGAATCCCATGTTGAGCAAGGTGTTTCTTGAAGGCATAACTTGTATATTCCCAAACATTATCTGATCTAAAAATTTTAAGCTTTGCATTGAAATGGTTAGTAACATAAGTCTAAAATATTTAAATGCTTCAAGAACCCTATTTTTAGATGGAATCAAGGTTATCCAGGTGTATTTAGATTTTCATCAATGAATGTCACAAATTACTTATGATTATCCCTTGACAAGCAAGGAGTAGTCCATAGATCTGAATGAACTAAATCAAAACATTTATCATAAGTAGTACTAGAAGCTGGAAAACAGTCTTACAATGCTTGCCTAAAATGTAAGCTTCACGCTCATTATTTTTAAAAACAGCACCTAGAAACATCAAGTTTAATGCTTTAACATGAGGATAACCTAGTCTAGCATTCCACAAGGTATATTTATTCATGATAGAATCATAAGTAAATGAGCAAGTATAATCAAGAACACAAGCAAGATCTTCTAGCATATATAAGTCTCCCTTGGTTACTCCTTTCCCAATCATTCTACTTCTCTCAATATCATGAAACTTCACATCATTAGGAATAAAAATCACATTGCGTTGCAAATCAGTAGTACATTTCTTTACAAATAACAAGTTCGAAGTAATCAATATAGAAAGCTCTAGACTCTTTATCAAACAATTTTAGATTGCCTACTCCCCTAATTGGTATCCTATCACCATTAAGTATAATGACATGTCCATAAGCAGGTTCAATATCTTTAATGAGTCTAGTATCATTGATCATATGATGAGATGAACCATAATCGATTGCCAGTGGTTTAGACACATTATAAGCATTGTATGAATGGATTATACTTCTAGTTGGTTCATAAGCAATCTTACACTTTCCTAGAATACTAGTTGGTTCATAAGCATTCCTATAGTGATCAAGGTTACTAGAATCAATCAAGGATGCTCCAAATGAATAACCAAGAGTGCTACCAAATTTTTTTACCATTCTCCTTCAATATATTGATTAGACCATCAATGTCTGATCTCTTAATCAGATCATTCTCACTGAACCTCTGCCTAGGCTGATTAATCGAATGATAAGCTGGTGCTTTCATGGTTACCATATCTCGCCCATCTCCTTCATTTATCTGGCTTGAAGTACCAGAAGCACTCGACTCAGCCACACTCGACCCATTTTTCTCACTTGCCCTATAAGAAAGGTGAGCTCTTGCATCTTTGTCCTTCATGAACTTAGCCGGCTTCAAGTGTGGATGTATGTTCTAGCATTGACTCTTCTTGTGCCCATGCCTCTTAAAATGATTAAACTTATTTTCTTCATATTGGTTGTGCATTACCTTGTTTGCTTGGGGAAATTAAGCTTGATTAGCTAGAGTGATTTTTCATTTGCCTCCAAAGAGACCAAGAGACCCTTGATCCTTCTGGATTTGCGCATAGACCTCCTCACGATCATGAAGTTTTCCAGCTCTCAAAATGTACTTGAAAAGATCATTGTAAGTAGGATTCAAGGTAAGCAAGAGGCTGAAGAACTTGTCTTGCTCCCTCCTTTCATTTACCTCATCCAGATCTGTAGTACATGGTCTCAGCATTTCCAACTTTGACCATAAAGCTCTGAACTTTCCCAAGTGCCTTGTAAACTCCATGTCCTCCTGAACCAGATTGTTAATCGCCCTCTTGGCCTGAAACACTCTACTCAAGTATGAGATGTTACCATACACTTTCTTGAGTGTTTCGCAAAGATCCTTTGCCTTCTCACAGTATCTATAAGCTTTCAAGATTGAGGGATCCAACAAACTCTGAAGAATAGACATCACCAGCAAGTCTTCTTGTTCCCACTTATCTTCATCACTTGTGACACCTTCCTTATCATCAACATCATGAGAAATGAGCTTTGGAGCTTAAACAGATGTGATATATCCCCCACAAACCCTTACCCCCCCCCCACAAAAGTCTTCACCAACCGAGACCCCAAAAGATAGTTTCCACCTTTTAGAGTAAACGGAACCACAACTTTGTTGTTCTCCATCTTTGAACAGCTTGTATAGAATATGAGAGCTAAAGGTGTGTTCTTGAGTCTCTTGCAAATCAAAGCCAGATTATGATTAACCTGGCTCTGATACCATAAAATGGTTAGAGTAATCTGAGTTTAGAGAGATTTGAAGAGAGATTGGATGAAAGACAAGCGAATTCAAGATTAATTAGGAACCATGTCTAAGAGACTATAAGAAAGCTTAAGTAATGTCTACTTTGTATTGATGCTGAGGTTACAATATATATATATAGAGTAGATTACAAGGGCTTGAAGAATCAAAGGATAAGCTAAGCGTGTGTAGTCAAAGGAAGAGGAGCGTCCATTTGAATTCGGCCAATGAGGAGCTCCACATGCTTTCGTATCTTGGAATCTTGGACCAAGATACCTCACCATTCCAGCCTATAACAGCTTGTCAAGATGCGCTCTCCTTCCCTCCACAACATTCAAATCCGTCAAGCACCAAAGATAACTCCAGCCAAGTTACGATTTTACCTGAACCAAGTTAACTTCGCTTGTGGTCGACGTACGGTCGACTAGTACAGACTGTACGGCTAGTATTGACTGGTCGACCCAAAATTCAGCCTTCTCCAAATATCCTCAAGCCTCCATATCTTCATCTCTAATTTGATTTGCCTCACCACATCTCAAAATAGTTCACCCAACGAAGTCTTCTAGGAATCTCTAGCGATAGCTTTACTGCAATTCACCCACCAAAAGACACTGGGCGAGACACCACTAGAATAAGCATTTTGAATTATTCAGAAACCTCCCACTCATAAATCGCATCCAAGAACTATAAAAAGAGAGGAGAAGGAGCTTACCGACCATGCCCCAATACAGAGGGAATCAAGATGCTTTGCTAGCTTTCTGAGATGTTGTGTTGTTGACACCTTGTATATATGTTTTCTAAATTGTTTTCAGTTATTTCTAGAGTTTTCTCAGCTTGTTTTGAGTCTTTCAGGCCTGGAATAGGCCAGATTTCTAAAGGGGAGACACATGAAGAAAAGAAGGAAATTTGGAAGTTTTATGTCGTGGAGGCACCCAATCAAAGCAACCACCTGCTTGCTTTCGAAAAATATGGAAAATTCAGAGTTATTTCGGGATTTTCCCTAGATACTCGATTTTCTCACCCTAGCAGTCACCACCTCCTTAATAAAAGACCAGTCATCTCTATTTTTGCTACCTTAGTTTTTACACAAGAAACTTGTTGAGACTTGTTTTTGGGCGATTTAGCTATTATTGTAAGGGCGACGGTTTCTTTTCTTTGTTTTAGAGAAGAACTCTCTGGACCCTTTCTTTATTATTGAATCGTCTATGTATTATTCAGTCATGATTGCGTGTTTCTTTGTGTGATGAACGAGTAGTCGATTTGCTTAGTCTAGGGTGTTAGAGTTTTAGATCTACAAGCTAAACATAGATAAGTAATCCATTCATCATCTTTATTCACTTTTGTTCTTAATGCTTACATTAGATTGATCACCTAGTGTATGATTCTAGGTTAACCTATTCATCGAAAGTTTAATAGGTTGCTAGACATAACTTGAATAAGCTTTGCATCCCTAGCCTGCGATATTAGATGTTAGGGTGTATTGTGAACATATCAGACTCGATCTCTAATGCTTATGATCGTGCTTCAGCCCAAACAAGAGTTTAGGACTGCTGAGATCAATCCAGAAAGGGATCAGCACCACGAAAGTGGGCTGTTCTATCTTGAGTTCTAACTGAACTTGAATAATTGTTTGGCTCAATAGTATCCAGCACTCGAACTAAATGAACCTAGGCTAGCATTCTTATAACCTCAGTTCAAAACACACTGCTCTATATTTCTTGATCTTTGTGAATTTTCAGTTTAGAACACTTTATAGTTTTAACTTGAAATGGAACCCATAAAAGTAAAGTGTAAACTGGTCCTCTGGAATTGAATCATAAATATTACAACAATCACTGTTAACTTGACAGTAGCAAGATCTAATTTTAGTGTATCAAGTTTTAGGACCGTTGCGATGGGGACCAGCTTTTACCTTTATTTTTTGGTGATATTTCTAGTCTAAGACCTCTAACTTGTTTTACATTTTTGCTTGCAGCTAATGTTCCAGGTGTATGTCCAGTAAAATACTCGAAGCAACACCTCAAGTCCATTAATTACGCTTAGTAACAAGAAGCTAGCAAGGTTAGAAAGAACCAACCGACAACAAACAAGGCCAACCAACGCCACAATGGGCAACTATGGAAATCAAGATGATCTCACTGCCACCATGTACCAGGCAAGACTTTGAGATCAAGCCTGCCATGATCAACCTGGTACAGAGAAAAATGTTACATGGGTTACCAGCTGAGATACCAATGGAGGACATTGAAACTTTCGAAGAAATATGTGCCATGACTCGCTCCAATGGAGTATTGCTAATTTTGTCAAATGCATGATGTTCCCGTTCTGTCTAGATAACAATGCTTCAATATGGCTGAAGTCACTTCCTACTGGCTCTCTCACTACATGGAACAAGTCAGAGCAGCCTTCTTGAGCCACTTCTACACGAAGGCAAAACAGCTGCTCTCAGGAACAAGATCTCCTCTTTCAAGCAACATGCTAATGAAACATTTAATGAAGCATGAGAGTGGTTCAATGACACCCTCAGGGAGTGTCCTCATCACGGATTTGATAATGATCACATTGTGGGAATCTTCTATGATGGTATGTACTGGGAGTTCCACAATGCTTTAAACTCTAGGAGCAAGGGAGATTTCATGACTCAAACTACTGATGGAGCATTCGAGCATATAGAGAACATGTCTGCTAGCTCAGAGAACAAGAACCCATAGACTGATCGCTCCAAAGTCAGTAGAATTGATACCCAGTGGAAGGATGAGCTATCCGCCATGGTCGACCTGCTCCTCAAAAGTAACGAAGGGCAAGTCTTCTTCATGGAGGAAGCTACACCCGAGCAAATAGCTCTGGATCGACCCGTAGACAGTGGAAAGAAATGGGAGGATCCCCGGTAAATAATCTACATCAAAGGTCAAGGGTATGTTCATAACCGTAACTTCTACCAGAACCCCAACTATAGGAACAGCTCTAACATGCTCTCTTACCGGAAAAACAATGTAGAGAATCATGTGGATCAATTGCAGAGCCACAAAGCACAAGGTGCTAATCAGCAAAGAGGTTTTCCCCAGAATTTCCAAGGTAAAACCTTCATCTTCAGCCAAGCTCAAAACCGTTTCCAAAGCCATAACCAAAACCAGGGTCAGTAAAGTAACAAAGTAATCAGCAGACTACTACAGCCACCCCGAGCGGTCCGCATGAGGTTTTGGGGAATATGATGCACCAGCTGCTCCAGAGCCAACATGTGCGGATTAAGGCGTTGAATCAGACTACCACAGAGATCAACACTATAATGGACAACATGTTCACCGAGCTGAACACCAAGTACGACAATGTGAGCAGCCACATGTGCCAGATTGACATTGCTCTCGCTCAAACAGCTGAGAGAGTCAAGAGGCAACAAGGGACAGTACTTGGAAAGACTGATAAGAATCCAAGGGAGAGGAACGTAGTAGAGTTTAGGAGTGGGAAGCAACTTAATTATCCGGTATATAGGAGACTGACTGCAGCTAAAAGGGAAAACAGAAAGAATCAGAGCAACCTACAGAGGATGCTCATAACGTGGAAGATGATGTAGAGCAATCTGCTGAAGCTGAATCAGCTGTTCCCAAATCAGCTGGTGAGACTACCCCTAATTGATTTTACACCCCTCAGCTACCCTACCCAATTCCAGTGAAGAAATATCATAAGGATCGCGATGAGATGAAATGCAAGAAGATGCTTGACGATTTGACTATCAAGCTACCCTTAATTGATACGATCCAAATGATACCCTCTATGCTCAGCATGATGAAGGGGCTAATCTCAGGAAAAATCACAGGAGATAGTGATGTGATGATGGTGTCCAAGGAGTGCAGTGCAATGCTCTAGAACAGGGCGATCAAGAAACTGGGTGGTCTAGGGAAGTTTGTCCTTTCAGTTCAGATTGGGAAGACACTTTTCGCGTGCTCTTTCTGTGATCTTGTCTCTAGTGTCAACTTGATGCCCTACTCTGTTGCCAAATGCCTTGGTTTCACAAATTTCAAACCGACTAGGATCTCCCTGGTTTTTGCCGACAGATCAGTCAAGCCGCTGGTGGGAGTTCTTGTAGACTTGCATGTTCACATCAGAAACACCATTGTTCCCGCCAATTTTGTGGTACTTGAACTTCATTAAGAACCAAAAGACCCACTCATTTTGGGTAGACCTTTCTTATGCAAGGCTGGAGCAATCATAAATGTCATGAATGGGAAGATTGATCTCAAACTTGGAGATATCATTATGAAGTTTGAAATGGACAAGCTGCTCAGGAAACCTATGCTTGATGGGCAGACCTTCACGGTTGATTGAGACGATGATATTCTGGAACCTCGAGAAGGAATCATTGAGGAAATCCTATCCGATGATCCACTTGATGTTGCTCTGACCCAGACTGAAGCTGAACAGAACACCCATAACATATATGCTTAAGGGTATGCGAAGATGTTGGACTCCAGCAAGAGCATGGAGAGAATGGTGGCCTACCTAAGTCTAAGGGAGAGTGAGCAAGGTTGTTCTGCAGGAGAGACTGCTCCAATAAACCAGCTCAACGAACCATGCAGCAAGCTAAGGGATCCAAAGGTAGAATTTAAATCTCTACCCGCAGGGCTCAGGTATGCTTTCTTAGGTCCAACATCCACATATCCAGTTATTGTTAACTCTAAACTTAATATGTGGAAACTGCCCCCTCCTGTGTGAGCTTAGAAAATATCGTAAGGCATTAGGATATTCTCTAGCTGAAATACTTGGAATTTCCCCTGACTTGTGCATGGATATTATACATCTTGAAGATGAATCGATGACTTCTGTATAGCATCAGAGGAGGTTAAACCTCAATCGAAAAGATGTTGTAAAGAAAGAGATAATGAAATTTCTAGAGGCTGGTGTGATCTATGTGATTTCTGATAGTAAATGGCTTAGTCTTGTTCATGTAGTTCCTAAGAAAGGTGGGATCACAGTGACCATCAATGAGAAAAATGAACTGATACCTACTAGGAAATTGAATGCAGCAACTTGAAAGGGTCATTTTCCACTTCCATTTATTGATCAAATGCTTGAACGATTGGCTAACCATCCATACTATTGCTTTTTAGATGGTTATTCAGGTTTCTTTCAAATTCCCATCCCTCCAGATGATCAAGATAAGACGACGTTTACATGCCCATATGGCATATTCGCCTACAGGAGGATGTCGTTCGGTTTATGTAATGCTCCTGCAACATTTCAACTTTGCATGATACTTATTTAATTGAGGACATAATGGAAGTATTTATGGATGATTTCAGTGTCCGTGGGGATTCTTTCTTTGTTTGTTTGTCCAACTTGTGCAGGGTATTGCAGCAGTGTGAAGAGAAACACCTTGTGCTGGACTAGGGGAAGTGCCAATTAATGGTGCGGGATGGCATCGTGGTCGGCCAGAAAATCTCAGAAAAAGGGATCGAGGTGGACAAGGGAAATATTGAAGTGATGATGAGCTTGAAACCGCCTACATCAGTCAAAGGAATCAGAAGTTTCATGGATTACGTGGGGTTCTATAGGCGATTCATCAAAGATTTTTCAAAATTTTCAAGAGCATTGACCAGCCTGCTCTGCAAGGAGACCAAGTTCGACTTCGACTATGACTACCTAGCTGCGTTTCAAACAATCAAGGGTGATCTGGTCAATGCTCCTATAGTGCAACCTCCAGACTGAGACCTCCCGTTTGAGATCATGATAGATGCTAGTGACTTCCCAGTGGGAGCAATGCTTGGACAAAGAAAGGATAAGAAGCTGCACGAGATTAACTACGCGATCAGGACCATTGATGAGGCACAATGTCGATATGCCACCACCAAGAAAGAGCTTTTCTCAATGGTCTTTGCTTTTGAGAAGTTCAGATCCTATCTAGTTGGTTCCAGTGTGATAGTGCACACGGATCACGCTGCTCTAAGGTACCTCTTCACTAAGAAAGATGCAAAACCACCATTGTTGAGGTGGATTCTTCTACTCCAAGAGTTTGATCTTGAAATCAAGGATAAGAAAGGAAATGAAAATGGGGTAGCAGAGCACTTGTCGACAATGAAGATTGACGAAGAAAGAGCTTTAGATGATGTTTTGCCAGTAGAGCAAGTCTACGCTATCAATCTGTGCAGATAAGGGGAACTATTGCTCCCTGACGACTGCTCCAGCAAGCCAGAACACTTCGTTGCTGTAATAGAGAAGGTGTATCCCAATATACTGTGGTTTGTTGAGATTTCCAACTATTTAGCAGCTGAGAAGGAACTTGTGGAGTTTACTGGTAAAGAGAAAAAGAAATTTTTGAGGGATGCACAACACTATTTTTGGGATGAGCCATACTTGTATCGGCATTGCAAAGATGGATCCTTTAGAAGATGTGTGACTGAAGAGGAGATTCCAGATATCAGTCATCACTGCCACGGGTCCTCATATGCTGAACCCTTTGCCATTTTCAAAACCGTGTCCAAGATACTCCAAGCTGGCTTTTGGTGGCCAACCATGTTCTGTGACGTTCATGCTTTCATCTCCAAGTGCAACTCTTGCCAAAGACATTGTAACATCAGCCAAAGGATCAAGATGCCTCAGAACTTCATCTTGGAAATTGAGGTGTTCGATTGTTGAGGAATTTATTACATTGGACCTTTTCCTCCATCATTCAAGAGTGAGTACATCTTAATTCCAGTGGTTTACGTGTCTAAGTGGATTAAAACATTGGCAAGTCCCACCAACGATGCTAGAGTGGTGATGAAGATATTCAAGTCCATCATTTTTGCGAGGTTTAGGATTCCGAGAGTAGTCAGAAGTGATGGTGGAAGCCATTTTATAAACAAGTTTTTTGAAGGGTTGTTACAGAAGAATGGGGCCAAACACAAGGTTGCAACTTCTTACTGACATGTGTGTTTTTATTGTTCTAGCAGGGTATGAATATCCTAAACAATTAACTATCAAATTACCCTAGTCTTAATAGTACTCTTGCCAAAAGAGATTAACTGTAGTACTTAGGGATCAAATCCACAGAGAGCAATGGCACCCAATAGATTTCTTATTTCTAAGGATTAAGCTAGGGAATATATATATATATATATATATATATATATATATTGGTGGCAAACAATCAGTTAAGAAAATATTCCTTATCAAGAAGTAGAGATGCAATATGGAAATATGCTAATAATGCAAATATGGAAATATTCTAATAATGCAAATATGGAAATATTTTAATAACTAGCTTGATGCAAATGTAAATATGCTAGATCTAGGATTTCAAGCCTAATGGATTATAGAGGATAGGAAGCACATATATGTAACTATACTAGAACTCAAATATTAATTATTCTGACCCTTTTAACTAAAACTCTCGTATGCGAGCAAAAGGGAAGACCATCGATCGACGGCAAAGGCCTGCTATCGATCAACGATGAATTTGATAAGTTCACCGGACTTATTAGACCAGCTCTCGCATGCGCCTAACATCCTAGTTCAATATAATCTGTTCTGGCACATAACCTACTCTCGTAGTCGTCCATGTCCTACTTTTGAGATCCTAGTTAGCTACTCTAGAATGCAAGCATTAAGGACAACTCAGTTGATGGATATTAACTTAACATGGCAATCCTACTTTTGGGCTAATCCATGATTCCTATCATTCAACCATAAATTTAGTTGATGTCTACTCAGACATACTCAAAGAAAGAACAATAGTATGAATATAATGCATAGTTAAAATATTGGGGTTGCAATACAAACTCCTTAAGGAGCTATGAATCTTCTCCCCTAAAAACCTAAAACTATAAAGCTTTGTAAGTTGCGTCAAGCCTTGCCTGAACTTACACACTCTGCATGCTCTCAATACATAAGCATAAATATAAAAACGTTAAAACTTAGGTCAAAACTCGTCCCCTACATTCTTGTCACTTGTCTTTTAAACTTGGGCTTTTCAATCAGCTGTCTGCGAGATGGACGTCGATTGATGGCAAGTGTGCACCGTTGATCGACCTAGGTCTTTTTTAAGCCTGTGAAGGAGGTTTTGAAAAGCGAAGACTCACATAATGTCTAATTATAAATGTCATATTACTTTGTTGCAACCAGATCCTATCAAGTCAATCACAAAACAAACTTTACATACCCAATCCAAGTATAGCAACCCAATCCAATCTACCAACAACTTAGCAAATACTAGTCTGAATCACCCCTCTACTGATTTCATTTCTTTGCATAAAATAAAAGTGTAGGTTTTACCTTGGGAGTATTGATCAAAGGACACATGGACTCTACCTCTGCAAGTATTTGAACAACTAGGCACAAAGTCTTCTCTGATTCCTTTTTTCCACCTTTTCTCTATGAATCTTTTTATATCTAAAACTTAGTGGACAATGGTGCTGATACAGTCCATCTCATTTTCGATTTTTCTCTTCTTTTTCCTTTTTTTTGACTTTTTAGCAAAGTTTTAGGCGAATAGTGGGGTCATCAGTAATGTACCTACCTCTCGTTTCCAACAATGTGTGATTGTTCCTTCAAATTAGAATAGTGGGGTCATGGGTAATGTACCTACCCCTCTGCATCTCGGGAATTCATCTCAATCTTTTAAGCAATTAGGTAGATGCTTAAGAGAAAGAGAAAAGTGAACCAAAGGGGAAATGACTTGTACCAACAAACTTGCAGAAAGAATCCTATCCAGTGTATACCAATCCCCAAAGCAAGCAGATAATGTCATGATTAGTGTTGGAAATCAGCTTTGATTCCTTCAAACTTTCTAAGCAAGTGTGATATAGTGGCAGGATGATCCACTTTGGTATCTCTAGTAATCTCTGCAACAACCTTCTAAAAATGTTGCTAAAGTTTGGTTAGTCAATAATAAATCTTGATCATAATCCTCTTCTTGACTCATTAAAACTTTTTAAAAACTTACCCTAAACCCTAAACCCTAAACCCTAAACCCTAAAACCTACTGATCGGGTCATGAAAACTCGAACCAAGGCTTATCGGGTCATGAAAAATCGAGCCAAGGAATGATTGGGTCATGAAAACTCGATCCAGGACTGATCAGTACGCGAGGGATCCCCCCAATCAGCTTCCTTACGCCTTACAGGTTTACTCACCCGTTGACTAGCACACATGTCAAAATCCTTGGTCCGTGTTTCAAGATGGGTCCCATGTGAACGGCACTTGCACATGGGTTACTCGATCCTAAGATTCAGGGGAAACCCGTCTGATAGCGCTTCTGCACGAACTTCGAAAGGGGATCCGGTTAAAATTCCAGGTGATCAATTCTCTGGTCGCCGATAAGCCTTGGTTCGAGTTTTCATGACCCGATCAGTACGTTTGGGTCGAGTTTTCGCGTACTGATCACACTTAGCTCGAGTTTTCATGACCCGATCAGTTAGCGAGGCAAGGTACATTCGGTGCATGAGTGGTGATTGGGTAGCTAGTGTTTGATGGCTCCGTGCTCGCGCACCCAACGTCAAACCACCTATCCTTCTCAGTGGATCTTGGCAGCAAGGCCACTCTGCCACTTACAATACCCCGTCAAAAACTTATATATATATATATATATATATATAGCAAATAACGCTCAAAACAAATTAAATATCATCAGCGAACCTCCCCGAGACTTAAATTACATTGTCCCTAGTGTAATTCGTCCCAAATTGGTTTGGAAAAATTAATTATTTAGTAAATATATTAAGTATAAAACTCGATACCAGACTCTGTAAAGACTATTGATCAATGGTAGGCGTGTATGGTCGATCGATGGTAGCGATCCAATGTCGACTGATGGTGCCTCTATTGTGTCGATCGATGGTTGACTAAAACAGTCTATAAAACAAAGTAAAACTCAAAATAAATAGTAGTATAAGCACAAATGAAATAAAAGCTTACTAAACGGTGGGTTGCCTCCCACAAAGCGCTTGGTTATAGTCTTAAACTCGACGTTGTGAACTCTCTGACTAGTATGAAGTTGGATTAACACTTAAAAATAAGTGTCTACATCTTCTTTGCTCTTCTGAAACCATGTACTGATGACGCTCCTTATAGCCTAATCTCCTCTGGTTTTCTCATTCCTTGTAACTGTTCTGGCAAACGACATGGAATGCATTCCTTCTTGTAGTTTCTCAATACTGCAATGTAGCATTCTAAGTCTGGTAGTTGTAGTCTCTGATAAATTATTTAATTGCTGGGAAATATCTTCCTTCATCAGGCTCTGAGAATATGCAATCTCATCGAACCTATCTTCCAATTCTATTTCTGCTGCCATCTCCTGTTCGTTGTCTTCAGTGTCGATCGATGGCCTGATGTTGCCGTCGATCGATGCCAGTCCGTTTGCCCCAATCACATGCTGTCTCTGAACAGTATCCAAGTCTTGCTTCATCTCATCCATGCGTGCAGTCAAACTGGTGAGGCAGTTGTCTATAGGATAGTAGACATCATCCATCCTCTTGTAGAAATCATCCAGTGACATCTCTTGAGCTCTGTAGATCGCATCCACAATATCAATCTCTTCTTTATTGTAGGTTTGTTAATCCCTTCTAGACATAGCAATGGTGCATGTTCTTGTAAACATATGTAGCTCTGCTCAAACAAATTACCTCTCTCTAGAACTGCTCTGATGTCTTCAGCTTGCACATTCACTACCCTTTCGCCTGTATCTTGTGCATTACCATTCTCATCTTTATAGATGCCATACTCATCTTTCTTTTCCCAGTGGAAAAGTCTGTTTCCCTCAGTATCAAAAGAACAGTTACCTTGCTCGGAACACCAGTCGATCGATGACATGATGTTGCTGTTGATAGATGGTGGAAAGTTGCAGGCATCGAAAGGAAGAAATTTTTGTACCTCTAGAAAAGGTTTGTCGATCGATGCTTGGTGGGTGCTGTCGATCAATCTAGGATGCTTGGGAGTGTATGGAATATTACAGATCGGATCTTTCTTGTGCTCCTCAATATCACTCGATGCTGTATGATGCACGTCGATCGATGGCTGCTGCTGCTGTCCAAATATATTACCCGATCCATTAGCCATAATAAGGGCATCTTCTACATCCTCCTGAGATAAATGTAGGATTCTCCCACAATGAGCCCGTACACGTCCCTCTGAGTCTCTGAAAATTCCTAACTCATCCCGTCTAAGATTACCAATATATGTATCTTCTGCTACAAGTTCGTGTTCTGGTTTGCATCTGATGTCGTTCGAAGGCCAGCCAGCCAGCGTCTGAGCATCTGATGATCGATGCTTGATTATCCACTCTTGCGTTCATCACCCAGCCAGCGTCTTCTGATGCCAGGCCACGATATTCAATCTTCTCTTCCTCTCTGTAATCTTCATTGTATCCTTCGCATACTGTACGTGTGTCGATCGATGGTGTATGGTGACCGTCGATCGATGCTTGATAACCAGACTATTGCGCAAAAAGGTTTCCAGCTCCATTAGCCATGGCAAGAATGTCTGCAATATCTTTCCTTGGATGGCTGGTCGTAGATAACCATATTCCTTCTCGCTTTTTGCAGCTGAATCACTTCGGATGTTGCTTCTAGCTCAGTATCGATCGATGACATAGGGTGCTGGCAATCGATGTCGATTTCCCGAGTCGATGGGAAATGTGATAAACACCAGCCTCTTCCATTGCAATACCACATTACTCAAGCATATCTTCTTCTCTATAGTCTTCTTCGTACTCGGGGTAGGCTGTGTTGTAACCACCATCTGTGTGGCAGTTGTTGATCGGTTCTAGAGTATGATTGTCGATCGATAACAAAGGGTGGGTGTCGACTGATTTCTGAACTGCAAGCGTGTCAATCGATTGTCTGGTCTGGGTGTCGATGCATGCTCCATCTTCTGACTCTTCATTGAAGACATAATTGCAGAAGCATGTGGCCACAAGCTCTGCATCATAGCACAATTCAATCAAAGTAGCCTCATTCTTATTTTGAAAGGTTCATAGAAAATATTTTTATCAATTAGAAATAGATACAACCTGTTTAATTTCATATCGCAGATAGTTCCCATGGTAGCCATGAATGCTCTCCCAAGTAGTAGTGAAGAGTTCCAATCTATCTTGATGTCCATCACATGAAAGTCTACTGGAACTAGGGTGTTGTACTGGAACATCTCTTTCCATCCCTCCTGAGTTCACTTTTGAGCAGTCTACAAATGTGAAGGTACCATTGTAGGGTTCCACTTTCAGGTTCAGATCCTCTGCCATAGTTTTTGGCATAATGCTCACTGATGATCCAGTATCACAGAGGGCATTGGGGTATTTGTTGCTCTTGATAAAGAATGGAATCACGAACTTCCCAGGATCACTTTTCTTCTTCAGACAGGTCCTCTGTTTCATCTTCTCTCTGAGATGATTGAACATGACCTCTATATCATCGTCTGTCGCCCGAGTTTCCCTGAAAAACATCCACAACCTGTGAGCTTAATAAGTTTCATCAAAAGGAGTATCTAAAGGACTTTTAAAAACTTTTTTTGTAAAGCTATCCATCTCCTTTTCATTTGCTTCTGTGCGCATATGTTTGGGGTTTTTTTTGCTTCCTCTTGGAGTGTCCCTCATCTTCTCCATTGAGTTCCATACGTTCAGATGTCTCAATATACTGTTCTGAAGTCGTTCAATTAAATTATAAATATAACTATCATAGCCATGTTCGTTTCTTAGACGCGGCCGTAAAGATGAGCGACTAAAAAAAACAAAGAATGGAGAGAAATAATGATATTCTCATGCTATATAACAGTCGCCATCGACTAGCGTTAATGCTCTTTCAACCATTTTAATGGCCGCTGTAAGAAACAGCGACCTAGTTACTGCCGCCGGACGCAATTGTTCCGTGTATGAAATGAGTCGCAACATCTTCAAACAAGCTGTTTTAATAAGTTGCTGATGTGGCCTTTGATATTTTTGGATCGCACATTATTGTCGCGGCGTCTAATATACGAACAGAGCTCATAACTTGGGATTTATAAAGTAAATGGTATCAGATCCATATAAGTATAATTATATCGAATTTTTATTTTGATGAAACTTTTAAAAACTAAAGATAGTATGCTTAAGTTATACTCACTCTTTTGTGAATTCAAACTATCAGAATCTTGCCGAGTGCGTTGTCAGCCTAGGTGTTCCAAGCAGTAAGTCCTAAAGGCAGTGAGCCCGTTGGTAAGCCGTCGTTCAGTCCTTGTTAAGAATCGGTTAGTTTGCATTTAAATTTGAGTCATAGTAGTATAACTTAAGCATGGCATCTTCAGTTAGGAAATGGTTTAAATCAAAACATGCATCCTCTTCCTCCTCTCAAGAAACTATTAATTGAAGAGAAATTATGTAAAAAATCACAACATTTAATCAAGAAATATCGCACGATCGGCTACCTCATATTAGTCCAGAAAATATTTATCAAATAGGAACTTTTGATTTTAAAACTGCATATTCTATTATAGAACATGAACAAACTATATTATTACAAAATGAATTTGAAAAAAATTAAATTACTATCTTCTATGGCTATGGAAAAATATAAAAGAAAAACTTCAATTATATTCATTTTGGATTAATACAAATAGCAATCAAACCTTTGTCTAGGACAGGGATTGATTCTCCAATACTTATGCTATTAAGGGATAAAACTCTACTAAAATTTGAAAACTCCTTATTAGGAGCTGTTCAAACAAATTTATGCAATGGAACCGTATATTTTAATTGTGCTCCAAATTTTCAACTAAGTCTACATGATCCAACAATATTTAATACCTTAGTTTTAAATGTACACTTACCTGAAATTAAATTCCAACAAGAAAGACATGGCTATCCATTACTGTATAGAATATACTTTAAGCAATCTACATCATAATTTAATCCAAGATTCTTTTTACAAGATGATAAAGGAGAAACCACAATATTAGTTGTTCATAGTAAAGATACTCCCACGTCTACTTATACTCCTAAGCAACTAAAATGGACCAAAATTACTATTCCTGAGCAATGGAAAATTAATATTACCCAACCACCAAAACTTTTGAACAAAAAACTATTACAACTATAACTGAGCAAATGGATGGTAAAATATTATTAAAATTTGGATCCTTTAGAGAACAATCCTCATTAAGAATTAGTTCTTTTTACCCAAGATCTTCTTTTTCTGATTATAGAACAGGTAGATAAAATAGTGAATCAGATGAAAGTGTAGAGCAAATTTTGATTAGAAATCAAGAAAAAACTCCATTAATTTTCAAGCACCAATTTCTGAACATATTCAAAAATCTGAAGTAGGATCTAGCTTTCCCATTTCTCCAACACCCTCCGATTTTAAATCTATAAATTTATTTTAAAAACTTTGAAATTGATAAACAATATCTTAAAGAAGAATTCTTATCTGATAAGAATACAAATTAGAGACAGTGGTATTTTAAAATATTTACTAAGGAAACAACTATTAGTTATCGAGAAAAATGGTATGATCATATGAATAAAATAGAAAATAATATTCTGTTTTTTATATTGTTTGAAATAAAATAGTTACCCTTATAAAAACGAATCAATTAACATTAGTTCAACTTTGTATAATACTTGGAAAATGACTAATGGAGAAAAAACTAAATCAGTTCATCCACTTTTAAGGGATTTAAAATTATATACACCCCAAAGACAAGTAATAGCTACTCCATTTAGAACTGGAGCAAATAGGGATGATAAAGATATAATAAACATGGCAGATATAAAAATAATTTACGAACAAAATAACTATCAAAGTTAAATACTTCATACTATCTCACGGCAAATAGATCATATAGATAACAAATTAGACAAGGATGAATATAATCTAGTAACTAATTATCAAACCCTAACACATTCTTTTAATTCTATTTCAACACCTCTTTTTAAACCTTTAACAAAACCAGTTAAATTTCCAGAAAATGAAATTTTAAAATCTATTTCAAGTAGACTAGAACAATTAGATAAAAATAAAGGTATAAACAATATTGATGAAAATAGTCAAACAAAAACTGATGAAGAAATAGAAATCAAACGTATAAAGAGAAACTTTAACCTTCAAAAAAAACCATATTATCCTTGACACTCACCACCCGACCTACTATTTGAGGAACATCATAAATTCCCAACCGCAAACTTTTACACATGATAAGGTATATATGAATGGAATATAGATGGTATATCATAATATGAGATGATGAATTTATTTTAAGAAATGGGGATTGCTGGTTTGGCCTATAAAGCTAAAGGCTTGACGGAGAAACAAGCATGTGTCCTTTTAATTTCAGGATTTAATGGAGCTTTAAACTATTGGTGGGATAACGCATTAGATAGTTTATCTCAAGACTCGATAATAAACCACGTTGAAACTAGAAGAGTAGAAGGATAAGATGGACTTTATGAAGAAGAACAAATTAAAAATGCTATAGAAGTATTATTACACACAATGACCATACACTTTGTGGGAAACCCAACTGAAGAACTAACTAGTAAGAAACTAGTATTAACAAATCTTACGTGTCCAACCTTAGGAGATTTTAAATGGTATAAATATATATTTATAACTAATATATTCCAAAGAAATGATTGTAATCAACCTTTCTGGAAAGAAAGGTTTATATCTGGATTACTTTCATTTTTTGCCGAAAGACTAATAAGTAAATTAAAAGATTTTTTTGGAGGTCAACCGAAATTATGGGATTGTATAACTTATGGCCAGTTGTTCGCCTTCGTTAAAAAAGAAGGATTACAAATATGTCATATCATAAAGATAAACATCAAACTGGTAAATTTAAATTTGGTGAAACTATGGGATCATTTTGTGAGCAATATGGTTACCACCGTCTTACTCCACCCTCTATAGAAAAAAAGAAAAGCTCAATTTATATCCTCACGGACATATAATATGAACAAAAAATATTTGAAAAAAATTTCTAACCCTTATTATATGAAAAATAAAACCCCTAAAACCCAGTTAAAAGGGAAAACCTCGTTTGTTGGAATTGTAAACAACTTGGTCATAAATCAACTGAATGCAAAATGAAAAGAAAGATAATGTAATTTTTCATGATCAAAAAGATATTAGAGAAAAACAAGAAAAACTACTCCTTTCAGAATCAGAAAATTCTGGAGAATCTAGTAATGAACCTTCCCTAGATATTATAGAAGATCAGAGTGAAACATCATCTGAAGATTCTGAGAATTGTTCGGATTATATTTGCAATTGTAAAACAGTAAATGTAATTACTAAAGATATAGATAAACAATTTCTAATAGATATAATCGATAAAATAAATGACCCAGAAACAAAAAAAAGAATACCTTCTAAAACTTAAAGATATTGTGCATAAAGAAAACCAACTATCTATTTCACAACCTTTTAGCCTTAGCAAGATATTAGAAAAATATCCCTCTCCCATTTTATTTAAACAAGTAACTACTGGAGAGTTTCAAGGAGAAGTAAAAAATTTAAAGTCCAAGTAAAGGAATTACAACATATAGTAAACCAACAACAACTAGAACAATTAAAAATCAATGCCAAAATGGCCTTAATTGAACCGAAATTTCACCAATTTCACATACCATTCCATCCACGAGTAACCCTGAAAATAAATAGAAACTAAAGATGAAGAAGAATATATTCAAATAGTAGATAAAATAAACTATCAAAAATGGTACACAAAAATCACCTTACATATAGGCTATGATTTTAAATTAGAAATAATAGCATTACTAGACACAGGCACAGACTACAACTGTATAATAGAAGAAATAGTTCCAACTAAGTATTATGAAAAAATTTATGAAAAGCTTAGTGGGGCAAATGGAAGTAGTTTAAAGGTAAACTATAAATTACCAAAAGCAAAAATATGTAATAAAGGTTATTGTTTTAAAACACAATTTATTCTTGTGAAGAATTTAAACCAAGAAATATTGTTGGAGAAAAGATCACATTTGAGTTTTTATCTTCAATGAAAACCAAAGAAATATTAGCTCTACAAAACTCTACTACAGAAAAATCTATAAACTTGATAAATGGAAAACAAAAACATATCCACTATCTACAACAAGAAATAAAATATCATCAAATAGAAAAACAATTAGACAATCCATTAGTAATAAATAAAATTAAGAAATTAGAAAATGAAATATTAAACCAAGTGTGTTCTGAAATTCCAAATGCTTTTGGCGAAAGAAAAAAACATATTGTTGAGATCCCTTATGAAAAGGATTTCAATGAGAAAAATATCCCAACTAAAGCTAGACCCATACAAATGAATCAAGAACGTTTAGAACACTGTCAAAAAGAAATCCAAGAACTATTAGACAAAAAAATAATAATAAAATCCAAATCACCTTGGAGTTGCTCAGCCTTTTATGTCAATAATCAAGCAGAAAAAGAAAGAGGAGTACCTCGCTTAGTAATTAACTATAAACCCTTAAGCAATGTTATACAATGATAAGATACCCAATACCAAATAAAAGAGACTTATTAAAAAGACTATATGATGCATGTATATTCTCAAAATTTGATATGAAAAGTGGATTTTGGAAAATTCAAATAGATGAAAAAGACAAGTATAAGACAGCATTCATTGTACCATTTGGGCATGATGAATGGAATATCATGCCATTCGGTTTAAAAAATGCACCATCTGAATTTCAAAATATTATGAATGAAATTTTTAATCCTTACTCCACATTTTCCATAGTAAATATAGATGATGTATTAATATATTCAAAATCTATTGATCAACATTTTAAACATTTATATACTTTCTTGAACATAGTTAAAAAGCATGGATTAGTAGTTTCTGCCAAAAAGATGCAAATATTTCAAACAAAAATAAGATTCCTAGGACATAACATTTACCAAAGAACTATAACACCTATTTCTAGATCAATAGAATTTAGAAATAAATTCCCTGATGAAATAAAAGAAAAAACACAACTACAACGATTCTTAGGATGTTTAAACTATATATCAGATTTTTTGCCTAACATAGGAAAAATAATACAACCTTTATTTCAAAGACTGCAAAAGAATCCAGTTCCATGGTCTAGTTTGCATACTAGTATAGTCCAAGATATTAAGAAAAAGGTCACAACATTACCATGCTTAGTCATTCCACATCCTAATGCATTCATGATAGTAGAGACTGATGCATCAGAAATAGGATATGGCGGGATTCTGAAAAAAAAATCGTCATAATCAACACAAGAGTCTATAGTACGTTTTCATTCAGAAGTTTGGCTAGGATCCCAAAAAAATTATTCCACAGTTAAAAAAGAAGTTTTATGTATAGTAAATTGTATTTCTAAATTTCAAGATGATTTAATAAACAAAAATTTTTTACTACGTGTTGATTGTAAATCTGCTACAAAAATTTTACAAAAGGATGTAAAGAATTTGGTTTCCAAGCAGATTTTTGCAAGATGGCAAGCTATATTATGGGTTTTCGATTTTGATATACAATATATAAAAGGAAAAAATAATTGTCTACCAGATTTTCTAACAAGAGAGTATTTACAGAGAAAAACACAAGACAATCAAAATGAGTGAACAAAAAAAGCCAACGACAGCATCAGATTATGTCAAGACTCAACCACACCCACAAGAAAAACCAATATCCACCAGTAACAAATTTTATGCATTAGCAGAATTTCCTCCCTTGTCCTATGCAAAAGTCGTTAACCCAATACCACAAAAGATAGCCCTAACACCCCCCGTACAGAAAACCACTGACAAAAGTCCACCTATTTCCTTAAACCACAACGCCAACACTTAACTACTACCTCATTTACTAACCCTATATCCCTCAAAGACTTAAACCTTTTTACCAACCGTCTCTTCTACGAAGATAGTCAGTTCATCACGGATAATCTAAATAAAAACCTTACCTTTTATGAATTCATCCTTGTAGATACCAAATCAGTAGAGATTATTCATCATACTGATAAAACCAACCCAAACCTTATTTCCTACTCCACATGCAAGATCCTAAAAGTATGTACCGCCTCAAACCTTGGATTTATGAACTTTTACACCACCAAAGAGTTCTCTATTTCAAGGTACCATATTCCGGGGTTTTCTTATGTTGATTACTATAAAGCCTTTCTCCATGCCCTATACCTACGAACTTACGACCATTCCTGGTTCATATCCTTCGACTTCCATTGACCAAAGTCAATACCAGGCTGGTTCTATAAATGGTGGCACTGGTTTGGACCATGTGACCAAATCTATCCAACCCAAATACCAAAAGTATCCTTACCCTACTATACAAAACACGAAAAAACACTCACCTATAGGCCCCCTACCAAAAAATAGCTTTACATATTGACATGGGCATACCCTGGATACTATCCTGGCATTTTAACCTCATTACCTTTTTACCCGATATGCCATAGTGTTTTGTTCGAGAATACCGAGTAATATGGTGGGACAAATATAGCTTAGACGGTTGTTCAGTCACCAACCTAGAAAAAAGGATCCAAACCCACCAACAAATCAAACCATTTTTGGCGACTGTATCCCGAGCTCTTCCACCCATACAAGCCAAAAAATCCTTAACCAAAAAACCATCAAACCCAACCGAATCAAAAAAATCATCATCCGGATCCAAGAAAAGTAAAGGAAAAGGCAAACTCAAAAAAATCTTAGAAGCGATTGCTATGCAAAAATCCTCTGATGAAGAATAAGGCATTACTCAAGATACAAACAAACAAAATGACGATCCATACGGTGGACCATTATCACAGGATCCCTACGAAGAATAAACCAATTTATTCATGTGAAAAAAATGAAAAACAAGACAGACAAAACAAGGATACAACAAAAGAAAATAAATAACCAAGAACTCTGCAAACTCTGCTAAAACTCAAGTTTCAACAAAGCTTACTTCACCTCAAAGCTACCAAGACAAGCCAAAATCATTAATTAAGCAAAGAAGGGACAAAATCAACAATCAAGACAAGCTCATCAATTACGGCAACATGACATATTCAAGACTGCAACAAGACACAACTCATTCACAAACAAGGACATTTCATCACATCAAGATTACTCAACACTCAAGGCTCCAAGAAAACAACACGACATCATGCAAGCTCTTTCGATCAAGCTACTATAAATAAGAAATCAAGACTTTCTTAAAAGGCAGTAGCGATTTTCAGCAAGACTTCTCTTGAAAATTCTCTGCACTACAAACTCTCTAAATATTTTCATCTTTCTATGTACTTTTAATTTTGTATTTCAACCTTGTATTTTTAAGGAAATCAATAAAGTAAGTTTTATTCATACACTTTTGTAATTTCATTACAACTTTTAAGTTTATAATTCAGGTTTTATAATTTAGACTATACAATCTTCTGTATCTTCTTAAATTACAAATATAAGTATCATAACCTGGGATTTATAAAGTAAATTTCTCAAATTATAAATATAAGTATCATAACCTGGGATTTATAAAGTAAATGGTATCAGTTCTCTTGTTTTCTTGAGTCTCTGGAGGAGGATTCTAGTAGTAAAAAGATTCATAAGTTCTATTGTTGTTGAAGGGTTTTCATTGTGAACCCTGATTAAACCTACTCCTTTGACCATTCGCATAGGAGTTCTTGTTGAAACCTGGATTCCCTTGTCTCTGGAAACCATTCCCATCAATGTAGTTCACATCCTCTTTTTCAGTCTCATCATCTCCGTATTCTATTGCTTCTACTTCTGCAAAAGTGACTTGGTTCCAGAAGAATTTCTGAACACTATCCAGTTTTTCCTTGACCTCTTCAATCTGATCCTTGCTCATAGTTGGAGTAGATTTCTTTCTTTCAAAGTCTGTGTTCTTGGTATTGCTGCTGGATGCCAGATTCTCAATCAACCTTGTAGCATCTTCAGGATTCCTAGTGCTGAATTTCCCTCACTAGATGTGTCCAAAACCATCTGATACTGTAATCCAATACCTCTAAAGAAAGTTCTAAGAAGTTTCACTTCATTGAACCCATGGTGTGGACAATCTTGTTGGTATGATTTGAATTTCATCGAGGAGTTTCTGAAAGATTCTGAGGGTTCCTGTGAAAAAGTAGCAACCTTGCTCCTCATATCTTCTGCTCTTGTGTCATCAAAGAAGTTACGCAAGAAGTCGTTCTTGATGTCATTCCAGGATGTCAAGGATCC
The DNA here is from genome assembly GCA_905132765.1 of Moricandia arvensis. NCBI lineage: Eukaryota > Viridiplantae > Streptophyta > Magnoliopsida > Brassicales > Brassicaceae > Moricandia > Moricandia arvensis. The sequence goes on along the minus strand of CAJHQP010000204.1, from coordinate 40,075 downwards.
TGGTGGTAATTGCTTAAGAAATATGAAGCTTCTCCAGACAGTGAGTACTTGAAGAGCTTACAAAAGATATAGTCCTCTGGGACTCCAATGGCTTTGATAGCAGTCACTAGATCTTCATATCACTCTAGATGATCCATAGGGTTCTCATGTCGTAACCCATGGTAAGGTGTATGTGCTACAAGTTCGAAGAAGGCGGGCATGATTTCAAAATAATTCCTCTAAAAAGCTGGAGGGCGAATGGCGGATTTGTTGGCGTTGAACTGGTCTGGACAGTTGTAGTCAGCCAGTGTTCTCTGAGCAGCTTGGGCATTAGCTTCAGGTTGAGATGCTGCAGCGTCTGCTTCTGCTATTGTATCAGGGATTATGGTTCCTATCGTCTTTCTTTTGACTTGCTGCATTACATAGATGACCATCTTGGTCATGCAGGTTCCCATTCTCATCCCGAGTCAGTATAATAGTCGCCACCATATGAACTCGTCTACTTCTGTCGATCGATGCGGGTAAGCTGCTGTCGATCGTTGCTGTGTGATCAATTTCGGTCGATACTCGAGTTCTGATGTCGATCGATGATGTCCGTAAAGAAGTGTGTGTCGACGCGGTGTTGGTGCTGTCGATCAATGCTTGTTGTCTTTCTTTGCAGATCGTACGTTTGAGTGTAGCGAGGTCAGACAATAGTAGTTCTGGTCATGTATTGCTCCTGGTGTGTCTTTGCATGCACCTTAAAAACAAAGGAAAAGAAAAATTTAGTAACTTGAAAATAGTAACAAACCTAGACAAAATCCTAGAAATTAAATTTAATGGCGATCAATGCTCCCCGGCAACATCGCCAAATTTGACATGCGTATTTTTATTGTTCTAGCAGAGTATGAATATCCGAAACAATTAACTATCAAATTACCCTAGTCTTAACACACAAATAGTATTCTTGCCAAAAGAAATCAGATGTAGTACTTAAAGATAAAATCCACACAGACCAATGGCACACAATAAATTTCTTATTTCGAAAGATTAAGCTAGGTGAATATATATATATATATATATATATATATTGGTGACAAACAAACAGTTAAGGAAATATTCCTTATCAAGAAGTAGAGATGCAATATGGAAATATGCTAATAATACTTATCAAGAAGTAGAGATGCAATATGGAAATATGCTAATAATACAAATATGGAAATATTCTAATAATGCAAATATGGAAACATTCTAATAACTAACTTGATGCAAATGTAAATATGCTAGATTTAGGGTTTCAAGCATAATGGATTATAGTGGATAGGAATCACATATATGTAAATGTAGTAGAACTCAAATATTAAATATTCTGACCCTTTTAACTCCCACTCTCCTATGCGAACAAAATGAAAGGCCATCGATCGACGGTGAAGGCCTGATGTCGATCGACGATGAAATCAGAAGGAAGTGTGAACGAGATTTGATAAGTCCACCAGAATTATTAGACCAGCTCTCGTATGCGCCTAACAGCCTACCTCAATGGAATCTGTTCTAGCACAGAACCTACTCTCGTGGTCGTCCATGTCCTACTTTCGAGATTTTAGTTAGCTACTCTAGAATGCAAGCATTAAGCACAAGTCAATTGATAGATATTAACTTAACCTAGCAATCCAACGTTTTGGCTAATCAATGATTGATATCATTCAACCCTAAATCTAGTTTATGACTACTCAGACATAATCAAAGAAAGAACAATAGTCTGAATATAATGCATAGATAAAATAATGGGGTTTTGATACAAATCTCCCTAAGGAGTTATGAATCTTCTCCCTTAAAAACCTAAAACTTTAAAGCTTTGTAAGTTGTGTTAAGCCTTGCCTGCACTTGCACACTGCATGCTCTCAATACTTAAGCATAAATATAAAAACCCTAAAACCTAGGTCAAAACTCATCTAGGGCATTCTTGTCATTTGTCCTCTAAACTTGGGCTTTTCAATAGGATGTCTACGAGTTTGACATCGATCGATGGCAAGTGTGCAGCATCGATCGAATTTGGTATTTTATCATCGGTTGACTCCAAGGTTGTGTCGTCGATCGACGACAGGCTTGTACTTCAACTCCTCAAATGGTCAGCTACGGATTCCTTTCCTCTAAATGCTCCAAAAGCTCCAAGTGTCTCCATATATCTCTAAAACGTTCATGGACCTGTAAATACTCTAAAATATATCCTAGACAGACATAATAGACCCTAAATAGAGCCTATAACATGGCCTAAAACTGGTAATAATAGGCTATATCACTTACCATTCAAAGACCAGCGGTCAGGTTGAAGTATCGAACAGGGAGATCAAGAGCATCCTGCAAAAGCAGCAAACAGCACGTGCAAAGACTGGTCGATCAAGCTGGACGATGCTCTATGGGCTTACAGAACAGCCTACAAGACACCGCTCGGAACTACTCCCTACGACCTTGCCTACGGTAAAGCATGCCATCTCGCTGTAGAGCTTGAGTACAAGGCTGCATGGTTTGTTAAGCTTCTCAACTTCGACATCAAATCAGCCGCAGAAAGGTGCTCTATTAACCTCCATGAGTTAGAAGATATTAGCCATTTGGCGTATGAGATCGCCAAAATCCACAAGGAGAGGACCAAGACGTATCATGACAAGAGAATCATTGGCAAAAAATTTGAACAAAACGATCAGGTCCTTCTCTTTAACTCCATATTGAAACTGTTCCCTGGAAAGTTGAGATCAAGGTGGTCTGGACCTTTCATCATCAAGGAAGTTCAACCATATTGAGTCGTTGTATTTCTGGACACGAAAGGGTAACAGTTTGTTGTGAATGGTCAGCATATGAAGCCCTATATTGCTGACACAACTATCGCTGAAGATGAAGAAATACCCATAGGTGATCCATCCTCAGCCTAATCGGCTATCCTAGTCAAGCTATTGACTTAAACCAAGTGCTTGGTGGGAGGCAACCCACCAGTAAGTGTAAATACCTTTAGGATTTTTCTTCTGGTTTATTTTTCGTTTTAGTTTCCATTAGTTTCAGACTAAAATAAGAAAATTTCGAGATGCATCAGTTCAGGAACAGAGCATCCCAGGGGAGCAACTTTGCCTTTCTCTGGGGAGGTGCTCTGCGTCAGGTAAGTATCTCGAAACAAAAAAAAATTAAGGGAAGTTGCTATTTAAGAACCCAACTCTCTTCCTTTATCTCTCTTAACCCTCGTTTTCGCGATTTCCCCAAGATTTTCACCCAAAATCTCAAACCTTCCTCAATTATCAACGGTTTTAAGCAATTCTTCAGTATAAATTGGATAACATATTATGATCTAACCATCTCTCATGTTGTTTCAACATATCAAACAAGGTAACATCTCGAATCGCCACACTCCCATGGTTTAAGGGCGGATTACTCTCCCACTTCTTTGTTTGAATAGCTCAAATCTAGGTCGCTGGACCAATAAATCGATCGCCTTAATTGTTGTTTGGATTGAAAAGGAACTTGAAAAGTTGGAAAAATAAATCGATTGGGCAGCCTAGGTTTTAAATCAATCTTTTCTTTGGATTGTGTTGTGTAATTGGGTTTTGTGTTTAGGAGGTTTGTGAATTGCTTTTGCAATTCAGTTTGAAAAATGGAAATAGTTTGCACCTTTTGCAAACACCCATTGCGCGGAACTAACCAATCTTTTTGGGTTGTTTTGTAGATGCCTCCAAGAACAAAGAAAGCCATTATTCAGACCACCCGCGCCTGAAGCTCCCAACACCATGAGTTCGACTCTCTCCCCGCCACCTATCTGTGGAAACGTAAAGAAGGAGAGCGCATCGATTGCAATGATCCCAACATCCCACTGCTCTCACAAGATAGATGGGATAGGTCCGACTCACGCAACTATAATTTGTTACTTGATGTGGCTCTAGCCCCAACGCGTTTCGTTCATGCAGGATTCAGGTGCCCGCTCGGTATGCATGAAGATGTCCACGCAGTCCTTCATGCCATCGGCATTGAAGATTTGTGCTATGAGACTCAGTCCTTGTTCTAAGACATGACTCTTCAATGCCTTGCTTCGGCCCAGATCTTCTATGAGGACCCCAACCATCCGACGGTCGAGACAGCCTCGTTCTCTTTCTTTGCCAATGGGATCAAGCATCTCCTCTCCATGTACAAGTTCATCGTGGTCTTCAATTTTGAGAACAAGCCGACGGGTCTCACGTTCCCCAAGAAGTTCCCACCTACACAATCATATTGCGAACTCATAGCGGATGGAGAATTCAAGTCCTGCTTAGCAAACCAATCTCAGATAAGTAACCCCTGATGAGGACATCAAATTAGAATCAAAACTGGAGGAAGAAATCAAGAGAAAGTAACTAGAGAACATGAAACCGAAGCAAGCTAAAGAAGCCAACCAGAATATATGTGCACTAAAAAGGCCATATCTTTCAAACCAGGAGGTTTTTAATCACGAGGCTAATTTTCATGGATTCTAAACTCAATAAGGAATCCATCACAGTTTGAAGTGAACCAAAATATTTACTCTCCCAGGAGTTATAGATTTTACAAAACGGAGGTTTCGCACCCCATTCATCTGCGAGCACTCGACTTTGGAAAAGGATCCAAGCCCAATGAAGAAGTGGCCTAACCCAAAACCCATCATAGGATTCAGGATGGATTTCGCAGCTTTCCAGAAATCCCAAGATCACGAGATTTGGTCACGGAAATTAGGAGTTATTCTCATTTTCCCAAAACCGGCCAAACCGATCAGTTTATGGAAAGATTGGACAATCTTTCGGTTTGATCATCTACCAGCTACTCAATTCCGGCCAGAAGACTTTCTGATCAAACCAAGACTTCCAGAACACTATTACAACCAATCAGGAGTCCATTCCATAATATTACCATGCACCAGAGATCATAGGATCAGGAGGATCCTCATTAACCTTTACTTGCCTTATTTGGAGTCTTGGCAATTAAAACTCCAACAGCTCTTTTTACTTGATCTTGTGCACGACATAAAGATATTCCAAGCCATCCAGAAGGTCCCAAGAAAGATCTATTATCCCCTTAAACCATCCAGATTCAAGAAGATACAATTCCCGCACTTGGAGCCAAAAAATCCCATTAAAGGCTCCAACGGCCATATTTTGATTTCTTGCTTTGTTTTAGATTTGTTTCCTTTCTTTTTGTTTTAGAACGTTAGGAACCTAGTCTCTGAGAATTATATAAGCTCTTAGACTTCCATTGTAACCAGTACCCAAGATTTATTAAGTAAAGTATTAGTTTTCTTTTGCCTTTGCAAAGAAACCCTAATCAAGTCTTGATTGTGTGTGAGAAGCAGCAGCCAAGCAACAGACTTATCAAGCTTCAGTCCATTGAATTTTGTGCCGTAATTCACTCCATCATCATCCATTTCCATCCACTGTTCTCTTGAGTTGGTTATACGACCAAGCAAGGTGAATCCATCATCCATTGCCTTCCATAGTCCATCCATCAAGATCAGTAAGTTGATTATTCGACCATTTACTTGTCTTCCATCTTCCATTCTATCAAGGAATCATTTTTTGCCCACATCATCTGGTATCAGAGCTTAATATCCTGACTCAGGTGACATCTATCCTTGCATCATATTTAGTTTTGCATTTGTTTTCCTTTCATAAATCGAAAAAGCCATAAAACTATCTTTTTGTTTCAAGTTTTGTTTCTGAATTTTTTTTGTGTTCTTGCTGTTCAGCATTGTTAAAACCACGAAAAATAAAAATAAAAGAGTTGTTTGAATCAGTTTGCATTGTCTTTATTTTCGAAATTTAGTTTGTTTCCATTTTATTTTGTTTCCATAATCAAAAACTGCCAAAAAAAAATCTGTGTTTAAGTTGTTTCCATTTTCTTTGCATTACATATCAAGTCTTAAATAAAAAAAAAAGGAATCATTCTAGTTATTGTTTTATGTCATATCCCCATTTCATGCCTGCATCAGAAAAGAAAAATAAATAAAATTTAATCTTAGTTTTCATCTTCATATTGTTAGTTTAATTATTTGCATTTGCATCTTAAAGAAAAATCAAAAAAAATATCAGTGTTAGTTTTGCATACCATAATTTCTTCCCATTGTGTTCATTAGCATACCTTATCGTTTTCATTCGAGTTTGCATCCAGAAAACCAAAGAAAAGAAATTTGCATCTTAGTTTATATCATTTCCGTCCATTTGTTACACTTTCTCGGTTTAGTATAAGGTTTCATTGTTGCATTTGTTTTGTTTCTATTTTGACCAAAAATTCCCATTTCAGACTTGATCTTTAAAGGTAAATTTCAGGAAATCTAATGGGAAAAGAAGCACAGAATCAGATCATCATGAACCAGCTTATGAAAGCCATACAGACCATGGGTGATCAGATGACCAAGCTGGAACAGTCTGGTCTTGCACGACCAGAAGGAAGACATGGACTTGGAAATACACCAAGAGCTGGATATGTGGAAAAAAATCCACCAGACCCTTCATTGATCATCCCACATCATACTTCTAATACTCAAAGCCATATAGTTCATTCTTATTCTGATTATGGATTTGCTAAGAAAACTGAACTCTACACATTTTCAGGAAGAAGAAACTACCTAGAGTGGGAGAGAAACCTAGATGAGTGGTTCTACTACAACAACATCCTGAATAAAGATAGGTTAGCTTATGCTATTGACCAGCTCAGAGATGTTGCTTTCAAATGGTGGATACAAGAACAAGATGAAAGATGGGTTTACAAGGAACCAGCTATCACCACTTGGAGAGATCTTAAGGGAAACATGAGAGACGAATTTTCACCAGAGTTTACCAATTCTCAAATCAGGGAACAATACCCAAGAAGGTATCCAACTCGTGGTTCCCAAGAGGCAAGAAGAGTAGTACCACCAGAAGGTCAAAGAGACATGCTTACACAAGTAAACTCTCAGCCAAAACAGAGACAAAAATCTACCTATTGTCCAATCAAAAAGGATGGCGTGATAATGTCCATGGATAAGAAGAAATTTCTCAGCCAAAGCACATTGTGCAAACTAGATAGAAAACCAGAACTAGCAAGTGCTCAAGCAAAGGCTAAGGTAAGTCCTACAATTGATCAATTGGTTTATAATTCATATATCACTGGTATGATGCACTTGTCTTTGTCAAAAGGTTTTATAACTGGACTTAAGGATTCCATGGAAGAAGAGACAACAGGCGCAATCCATGTGAAGGAGCAGATGAGAGTTCAAGACAGAAAGCAGCCCATGATGCTACAAGAAGCAAAACCAGTGATTACAATTTCCTACCAAGGTAAGTGTCTAACACCACCTTTAGATACTGGTACTGATGTGTTTGTTCATGATTCAGAGAAAACAAATGAAAGCTCTAGGCTTACTGAAGTCCCAAGGGAAGAACTAGAACACACGTTCACTCATGAGCCACACAACAAGTGGAAACCAAAAACTGAACAAAGGATTGTTCAAGTTGCAAAGCCTGAGGTAAAATTCACATTAGACCAGAATGATCTTAATAACTCCATGACAAGATTAATGCACTTTTCTTGTCCAAGAGGATGTGAAACAGGTTTAGAAAACAAAGAAGAGTACACTGCTCAAAAAAAGGAAATGTCAAGGGTGATGACCACAGTTTCTGACCAGAAACAAGACAAAAGAGATTCTACCTCATTGCAATTCGGATCAATAATTAGAAAGGTATGTTTCTCTATTGAAAATATGTATCTGTCACCTGATTACACAGATATCATGTGCTTGTCTTTGCCCAAAGGTTTTGATCCAGGAATAAGGGCGGAAGAAGAACAAGCAAACCGAGTTCAAAGGTGGGAGAAAATCATCCTAAAACTTGTTGATGCTATCAATGTAAGGCTGGCCCTTACACATTATGTTTATACAAGTCCATTTCCAGATATAATGCACTTGTTTCTTGTCCAGAATGCTTTGTCTGTTTCAGGAACCAATGATAATTATCATAAGAAGCATCCTCCTGAGAAGAACTTGTTACTACATCAAGTCCATAACGAGAAGGCATCATTACAAATGGAGATCAGCACCACAGCCATCAAAAAATAGAATGCCAAAACTACATTTCAGATCAAAGAGAGCACGCCCACCCTCAAAAAAGGAATAGGAGTTATCCTATCCTATCTACTCAAAGGAGAACCACCTGATGCCCAACATATCCCCAAACCAACACAATACCGAGGTAAGGTTCTAGACTCTCAAAGAAGAATGAAACCTAACTTGCTCTATCTTGGTGCAGATTGTATAGTTTCGAGGTCGAAACTATTTCAAGGGGGAGGGTATGATGAGGACATCAAATTAGAATCAAACCTGGAGGAAGAAATCAAGAGAAAGTCACTAGAGAACATGAAACCGAAGCAAGCTAAAGAAGCCAACCAGGATATATGTGCACTAAAAATGCCATATCTTTCAAACCAAAAGGTTTTTAATCACGAGAATAATTTTCATGGATTATACACTCAAAAGGAGTCCATCACATTTTGAAGCGGACCAAAATATTTACTTTCCCAGGAGTTATGGATTTTACAAAACGGAGGTTTCCCACCACATTCATCTGCGAGCACTCGACTTTGGAAAAGGATCCAAGCCCAATGAAGAAGCGGCCTTACCCAAAACCCATCATAGGATTCAAGATGGATTTCGAAGCTTTCCACAGAACCAAGATCACGAGATTTGGTCATGGAAATTAGGAGTTATGCTCATTTTTTTAAAACCGGCCAAACCGAGCAGTTTATGGAAAGATAGGACAATCTTTCGGTTTGATCATCTACCAGCCACTCAATTCCGACCAGAAGACTTTCTGATCAAACCAAGACTTCCAGAATACTATTCCAACCAATCAGGAGTCCATTCCATAATATTACCATGCACAAGAGATCATAGGATCAGGAGGATCCTCATTAACCTCTACTTGCCTTATTTGGAGTCTTGGCAATTAAAACTCCAACAGCTCTTTTTCCTTGAGCTTGTGCACGACATAAAGACATTCCAAGCCATCCATAAGGTCCCAAGAAATATATATTATGCCCTTAAACCGTCCAGATTCAAGAAGATACAATTCCCTCACTTGGAGCCAAATAATCCCATTAAAGGCTCCAACGGCCATATTTTGATTTCTTGCTTTGTGTTAGATTTGTTTCTTTTCTTTTTGATTTAGAACGTTAGGAACCTAGTCTCTGAGCATTATATAGGCTCCTAGACGTCCATTGTAACCAGTACCCAAGATTTATTAAGTAAAGTATTTGTTTTATTTTTCCTTTGCAAAGAAACCCTAATCAAGTCTTGATTGTGTGTGAGAAGCAGCAGCCAAGCAACTGACTTATCAAGCTTCAGTCCATTGAATTTTGTGGTGTCCTTCAATCCATCATCATCCATTTCCATCCCCTGTTCTCTTGAGTTGGTTATACGACCAAGCAAGGTGAATCCATCCTCCACGTCCTTCCATAGTGATGTGATCATGGACCGGATCACTAAGGAGAACAAGGAGAGACTAGATGAGCCACATGAAGCCACATTGCACCAGCAGCCTGGTGATGATTCTCTAGCCATACCTGAAGGTCCCATGACTCATTCCAGAGTCAAGAAACTTAAAGAGAATGTTGTTGGATTACTCACTTCACATCCACAACAAGAAAGTCTTGGACATGGTTTGATCTGAGATGTCTTGATCACCATTCAAGCCATCTCTACATCAAGCTGAGTTAATGTCTAGGCAAGACATGGGGTGCGTGCTCTTTTCCTTGCTCTTGGTTTTGTCCCACGAGGTTTTCCGGAGGAAGGTTTTTAACGAGGCCACAACTTGTCTTCACATCACTTAGGCTCTATCTCGGCCCAAGACTAAAGAAGTAGTCACATTTTTAGGTTATGTTATTTTAAAAACTATAGTTTCCTTTTCTTTTATTTTCGAAACCCTAGAGAGCATGTTCTCTGGTTTCTATTATTTAAAGGGGTCTCTAAACCCTATTGTAACCAAGCATCTTTTATTCAACGAGTTTCTTTCTCTCTTGACGGCTCTCTCTAGAAAAGTTGTCGAGTTCTTCTGGTGTGTAATATCCAGAGACCTAAGGGTGTCTAAGTTGGTGTGTCATATCCGACTTGTTCATCTAGGAGTATCAAGAGATCATCCATCCCTCTTGTGTCACCATTCAATCCACCATCCTTGAAGAGCTTGAGTCCCTGATTCGTTCTTGCAAGGAACTATCCATCCCCATCAACCAAAGAGCATCCTAGGGACGCATCAAGTGGTATCAGAGCAACTTTGGTTTGGGAAGTACTCGTTCTCTCTTGTTTCTTTGTGTTTCATCAGTATTAAACCATTGTTAAGCAGTAGATCTCATCTGATTAGGGCTGCTCGAATTTCATAGAGTTTAGACAAGGTTTAAACTTTTTCCTTTTTGCTTTGCGGAAAACCCTAGAGAGATAAACCTAGCCGCCTAAGTTCTTTGCTCCTTAGATCACTTTGTTTCATCTGTTAATCTTGTTAATCACCTTGAACACGAGTAGATTAAGGTTGTTTAGGGTGCTAGAAAACCTTAGAAAAGTTTAGACAAGATTTGAAGAATTTCCTTTTTGCTTGAAAATCGGATACCCTATTCCTTTTTACCTAGCTGATTTATCCTTTTTGCTTTTGTCTTGCAAAACAAGCTTGATTTTGTGTTCTTCCTTTTCCTTTTTGCTTGTCTTGTTTACCTGGAACCCTTTTACTGGTTATATTGTTTTCCTTTGTGCAGGAAGATATGGGATCCGAGTCTGAAGAAGAAGCTGAACTCGTCAGGAAGAACAAGCTTCTCATGGAGGCTATGTCGGCTCAACTTAATCAGAACATGGTAGCAACCATGACCGAGATGATGAGGACCAACCTCAGTGACATCCGGAGAGAGCTCAGAGAAGAAATCAGAAGAGCTACTAGTCAAGTTCCAAACCGAGAGACTAGGAGAGAAGAGAGATCTCATACAACTCGCCAAGAGCATGCTGGTTATGAGGAGACTGATAATGAGTATGAACACCTCAGTTCATCCTCAAGACAAAGCCAAAGAAGACATAAGCGTGTCCAAGAAAGAAGGATAAACCAGGGAGATGATCTTGCTGGTTTGAAGATAAAGATACCCCCATTCCATGGCAAAGCTGATCCGGATGCCTACCTTGAGTGGGAGAAGAAGATTGAGTTGGTCTTCCAGTGTAAGCAGTACACAAACCACAAGAAGATTCAGATTGCTGCCACTGAGTTCTATGACTATGCTCTAAGTTGGTGGGATCAGTACATCACAACTCGTAGGAGGAATGGAGAGGAACCAGTAGAGACTTGGACAGAGATGAAGTCTATTATGCGCAAGAGGTTTGTTCCAAGCCATTACCACAGAGACTTGCACCACCGGCTCAGGAAACTTACCCAAGGTTCAAGATCAGTGGAGGAGTACTACCAGGAGATGGAGTTGCTCATGTTGAGAGCTAGAATATCAGAAGATAGAGAAGCTACCATGTCAAGGTTCCTGTGTGGTTTAAACCGAGAGATACAAGACAATGTTGAGATGCAACATTATGTGGAGCTTGAAGAGATGCTACACAAGGCTATTCTTGTGGAGCAACAGCTCAAGAGGAAGGGACATTCACGCAACCACTATGGCACTAACCGGTTACACAACACCAAGGAAGAGAAGTCACCTTACCCTAAGGAGTCTAAACCGTTCTAGAAGGATAACAAGTCCTATCCAAGAGAAGAAACCAAACCAAGCAGTGCTCTTGACAAGGGCAAAGGCAAGGTTGAAGCTTCTAGTTCAAGAGCTCGTGATGTCAAGTGTTTCAAGTGCCAAGGAAGAGGTCATTATGCCAATGAATGTACCAACAAGAGAGTCATGATCTTGCTGGAAGATGGAGAGTATGCCTCAGAAGATGACAACACTGACTCTGACCAAGAAGAAAGTGAAGAGGAACATGAAGAAGGACCAGTCCAGGGGAAGCTTCTAGTAGCTAGAAGGCTTCAAAGCTTGCAAAACAAGGCTGAGGATCTAGAGCAACGTGAGAACCTATTCTACACCCGGTGCTTGGTCCAAGGGAAAGTGTGCAGCCTCATTGTTGATGGAGGCAGTTGTGTGAATGCTGCGAGTGAAACTATGGTCAAGAAGTTGGGATTGAAGGTTCAGAAGCATCCCAAACCTTACCGGCTACAATGGCTGAATGAAGAAGGAACCATGAAGGTTTCAAGTCAAGTGCTCATTCCTTTAGCCATAGGGAGATATGAAGATGAAGTCTTGTGTGATGTGTTGCCTATGGAAGCTGGTCACATACTCCTTGGAAGACCTTGGCAATCTGATCGCCGAGTTATCCATGATGGCTTCACCAACAAGCATTCCTTTGAGTTCAAGGGTCGCAAGACTGTCCTGGTTCCCTTGACACCTAAGGAAGTTCAACAAGATCAGATTCAACTCCAAAAGAAGAAGGAGATTGATCTAAAACCGGCTGGAACTAAGCAGCCAAACTTCTATGCTAACATGGGTGATATCAAAAGAACTCTTTATTCTAAACAATCTGCTATCTTACTTGTGTTTAAAGAAGGTCTTTTGAACTTAACAGATTCTACACCGGTGTATCCGAGTGAGATGGTTTCTCTTTTGCAGGAGTTTCAAGATGTATTTCCAGAGGATAACCCCATTGGTTTACCACCTTTGAGAGGGATTGAGCATCAGATAGACTTTGTTCCAGGATCTACACTTCCAAACCGTCCAGCATACAGAACCAACCCGGTTGAGACCAAGGAGTTGCAAAGACAAGTAGAAGAACTCATGGAGAAGGGCTATATCCGAGAAAGTTTGAGCCCATGTGCTGTACCAGTGCTCCTAGTGCCTAAGAAGGATGGTACATGGCGTATGTGTGTTGATTGTAGATCAATCAACAACATCACAGTGAAGTATCGCCACCCTATCCCTAGACTTGATGATATGCTTGATGAATTGCATGGTTCTTGCATCTTTTCTAAGATAGATTTAAAAAGTGGTTATCATCAGATTAGGATGAAAGAAGGAGATGAATGGAAAACTGCATTTAAAACTAAACATGGATTGTATGAGTGGTTAGTTATGCCATTTGGATTAACCAATGCACCTAGTACATTCATGAGGTTAATGAATCATGTTCTTAGATCATTCATAGGCATTTCTGTTGTAGTATACTTTGATGACATCTTAGTATATAGCAAGAACTTAGAAGAACATCTAGAACATCTTAGGGCTGTCCTGAATGTTTTAAGGAATGAAAAGCTTTATGCCAACTTGAAGAAGTGCACCTTTTGCACAGATAACTTGGTTTTCCTAGGCTTTGTTGTGAGTGCAGATGGAGTTAAGGTCGATGAGGAGAAGATCAAAGCCATCAAAGACTGGCCGAGTCCAACCACAGTAGGAGAAGTGAGGAGTTTCCATGGGCTTGCTGGTTTCTATAGGCGATTTGTGAGAGACTTTAGCACCACTGCAGCTCCCTTGACTGAAGTGATAAAGAAGGATGTCGGATTCAAGTGGGGAGAAGCACAAGAGAAGGCTTTCCAGAGCCTAAAAGAGAAGCTTACTCAATCACCTCTTCTTATGCTTCCTGACTTTACTAAAACGTTTGAAATAGAATGTGATGCCTCAGGAATTGGAATTGGTGTTGTATTGATGCAGGATAGGAAACCTATAGCCTACTTTAGTGAGAATCTTGGAGGAGCCACTCTAAACTATGCAACCTATGACAAGGAACTCTATGCCTTGGTGAGGGCCTTGCAAACATGGCAGCATTACCTATGGCCCAAGGAGTTTGTCATCCACACTGATCATGAGTCCCTAAAGTATCTAAAAGGGCAGAGTAAGCTTAGCAAGAGACACGCAAGATGGGTTGAGTTCATAGAGACCTTCCCATACGTGATCAAGTATAAACAAGGTAAGGAGAACATAGTTGCTGATGCACTATCTCGTAGGTATGTTCTCTTGACCACTTTAGATGCTAAGTTACTTGGGTTTGAGCAGATAAAAGATATGTATGATACTGACCATGATTTCAAGGAAGCTTATGCATCTTGTGAGAAGTTTGCTGCAGGGCATTACTTTAGACAAGAAGGGTTTTTGTTCTATGACAATAGATTGTGTGTACCTAATTGCTCTTTGAGACACCTCTTTGTCAGGGAATCCCATGGGGGCAGTCTAATGGGACATTTTGGGATTGCCAAGACCTTAAAAGTTTTGCAGGATCACTTCTATTGGCCGCACATGAAGAGAGATGTGGAGAGAATCTGTGGGAGGTGTGCTACTTGCAAGCATGCAAAGTCCCAAGTCCAATCCCAGGGTTTGTATACTCCTTTACTCATTCCACACCATCCTTGGAATGACATTTCCATGGACTTTATTGTTGGATTACCTAGGACTAGAACAGGAAAGGATTCAATCTTTGTTGTTGTTGATAGGTTCTCTAAGATGGCACATTTCATAGCATGTCATAAGACTGATGATGCATTGCATGTTGCTAACCTGTTCTTTAAAGAAGTTGTTCGTTTACATGGCATGCCTAGGACTATAGTTTCTGATAGGGACACTAAGTTTCTTAGTTACTTTTGGAAGACTCTTTGGTCTAAACTAGGCACTAAACTGTTGTTTTCTACTACATGTCATCCACAAACTGATGGACAAACTGAAGTAGTTAATAGAACTCTAGGAACACTCCTGCGTGCATTCATTAGAAAGAACTTAAGAACTTGGGAAGAATACTTACCACACTGTGAATTTGCATACAATCATGCTATGCATTCTGCTTCTAAGTATTCACCTTTTGAGATTGTTTATGGGTTCAATCCCACCTCTCCTTTGGATCTAATGCCTTTACCTGAGTGTGAAAGGATCAGTCTAGATGGTAAGAAGAAAGCAGAGATGGTCCAACGAATCCATGAGAAGGCTAGACAAAACATTGAGCAGAAAACGAAACTTTATGAGAAGCAAGCCAACAAGGGGAGACGTGTGAGGACCTTTGAAGTAGGTGACCAAGTTTGGTTGCACCTGAGGAAGGATAGGTTCCCCAACGAGAGGAAGTCAAAGTTGATGCCAAGGGTTTATGGACCCTTCGAGATCATCCACAACATCAATGACAATGCCTACAAACTTGATCTCCAAGGTAAGTATGATGTATCAAATAGCTTCAATGTCACTGACTTGGCTCCTTTTGCTGTAGATGAACCTGATTTGAGGACAAATCCTTTTCAAGAGGGAGGGGATGATGTGATCATGGACCGGATCACTAAGGAGAACAAGGAGAGACTAGATGAGCCACATGAAGCCACATTGCACCAGCAGCCTAGTGATGATGCTCTAGCCATTCCTGAAGGTCCCATGACTCGTTCCAGAGTCAAGAAACTTAAAGAGAATGTTGTTGGATTACTCACTTCACATACACAACAAGAAAGTCTTGGACAAGGTTTGATCCGAGATGTCTTGATCACCATTCAAGCCATCTCTACATCAAGCTGAGTTAGTGTTTAGGCAAGACATGGGGTGCATGCTCTTTTCCTTGCTTTTGTTTTTTTTTTCCCACGAGGTTTTCCAGAGGAAGGTTTTTAACGAGGCCACAACTTGTCTTCACATCACTTAGGCTCTATCTCGGCCCAAGACTAAAGAAGTAGTCACATTTTTAGGTTATGTTATTTTAAAAACTATAGTTTCCTTTTCTTTTATTTTCGAAACCCTAGAGAGCATGTTCTCTGGTTTCTATTATTTAAAGGGGTCTCTAAACCCTATTGTAACCAAGCATCTTTTATTCAACGAGTTTCTTTCTCTCTTGACGGCTCTCTCTCTAGAAAAGTTGTCGAGTTCTTCTGGTGTGTATTTTCCAGAGACCTAAGGGTGTCTAAGTTGGTGTGTCATATCCGACTTGTTCATCTAGGAGTATCAAGAGATCATCCATCCCTCTTGTGTCACCATTCAATCCAACATCCTTGAAGAGCTTGAGTCCCTGATTCGTTCTTGCAAGGAACTATCCATCCCCATCAACCAAAGAGCATCCTAGGGACGCATCACATAGTCCATCCATCAAGATTAGTAAGCTGGTTATTCGACCATTTAATTGTCTTCCATCTTCCATTCTATCAAGGCATCATTCTGTGCCCACATCAACCCCACTCTTCGGATTGTCGCCAAGGTGAGGAGAAACATACTTTTCACAAAGGAGACCACGGCAAAGGTAACAAATGGCGAGCTGCAGTTTCTCTACTCGAGAATTGAGGATGAGATCAGATATTTGACTTCTAAGATCTTTTCTTCTCAGGTGAAGACGATCCCAGGATTTGTTCTGGCCAAAACGCTAGTCAACAAGAAGGCAAGGGTGCTCCAGAAAGAGGGAAAAAAGATCACAAAGCGGTGTGGCAACCTGCTCACTCTGCTGTTCAGTCACTGCGAGGTTGATCTCTTACCCTACACGTTCAATGCAAACCCGGAGTACATCTACATCCCTTATCTCGTCCACTGCAAGATCTTAAAGGATGAGAGCACTTACACTTTCGTAGACAGGGAAGGTAGCATCATGTTCTGCAAATTGCCGCAACCCTCCATCACCAACATCCAAGACTTCAACAACATCAGGTTTCTCCATGGTCTTGAGTTCCTTTGTGCAGATCCACGAACACCTCAACCGATGCCTCCTAATACGAACATGGATGATGTGGAGGACTTGAATCCGGATGGTGAGTACGACCTAGGCCCTCCCGGATGATGCAACCTACAGGCGTTGGATGGTGGATGCACAGCGCAAGAAAACAGCCTCATGAAGAGGATCCTCCGCGTGAACAGAGGTGGCTGTTTCCAGACTCCACAAACGAGAGCAGGTAGATGGGAGCAACATCGGAAAGAGCAGGCATACATAGCAGGGACATCTGCTGCCAGTGAGAGGTTGGGCAGGAACAAGCGCTACGATGGTCAGTCCGACAGCGAGGAAACATAATGAGTACCAACCGCCTCTCAATCATCATTGTACCATCAATTGCTGCTTTGTATTATTTCGCTGTCTTTGTACTTATTCTCACACTAGAGACGGTGTGAAGTAAGCTTGGGGGAGGCACTTGTGTGTTGCTGAACTCTTTGTTTTATTTAACTCTTCTTTTATTTTATTGAGTCAGTTTTAGGATCGAGTCGGTCAAACTTTTGTGGGAATCAGGACTCTATTTTTATGATGATTTTAAACCACCTTTTCTTTCAGTTATCTTATTCAGTGAATATCATCAGCAGACAAGGAGCACCTAACCGACCTGGAACATCCTGACTTTGGATCCTATTCTATCCAGAAAAATTTCGCTTATCGAGGTTACACTAGATAGACATGAACTCCATTTAACTTGAACATAATCTTGACTGCAATTTTTCTTGTTATGGGCATTAGATCAAGGAAACAATACCGAGCTCAGGACTCCATATTCTTTCTATCCATCTTGTTGATCTTGAGTGGCTGACTCTTTTTTAGCCAGTTCCCACCTTAAAGCCTTGAACCATTGTTCCACCCTCATT
Organism: Moricandia arvensis; assembly: GCA_905132765.1. Taxonomy (NCBI): domain Eukaryota; kingdom Viridiplantae; phylum Streptophyta; class Magnoliopsida; order Brassicales; family Brassicaceae; genus Moricandia; species Moricandia arvensis. The sequence continues at coordinate 22,585 of CAJHQP010000204.1, read as the reverse complement.
CTTTCTATTTTTAAGTGTCATATGTGAAGCTATGTACAAAAGGGCCGGAGAGGGAAGGATCAACACAGACACTCACTCATTTTGGTTACAAAAGAAAATACAGAGCAAGGGGCGAGAGTGATCAGAAAGAGAGAGAGCAACCGATAAGGTGGTCCAAATAGAAGAACGGAGGCATAAAATAAAGGCAGAAATAAGAACCTCCGGAGGCACACCTTATGTAATTACCTCCCTCTCGTCATCGTCATCTATTCTATGTATTAGTAAAAAAATAATAGTTTCAATTTTAAATTTCATAGTCCAAACGGTGATGAGGGGGAGGAGAAAAGAAAAAACAGTGTTTCTGGTTCGTTAAACCTATGGGTGCTGAATTAGGAGTATACAAAGCGGACAAGGGTGATCTAGGAACTGGAGTGACCGCTCCAAGAGAAGCAGAAAACGGGAATTACTGCTCCAAGGACAAAACGAGTGGGGACTTGTGGAGATCAATGGATTCATCCTCTCTCGCACTCTTACGCGATATCCTGCATCCTCTACAGAAAATGGTAACCCCTAAACTTTATTAGCTCCACCAACTAACAGTTTTTTTACACTTAGCACTGTCAACCTTTCCAATGCCTATGATAAGAAGTTCACGCCATTATTAATTGAATGTAAGGAGTTTTTGGCTAGAAGGTGTGACTTTTGCATTTCTGAGATCATAAGTACATAGCCGGTTTGAAAAGCAGCCAGTGGGGTTTTTGGTTAGGATAGGCTGCTCCAGTTTCGTTGCATGCAAGGTTCAGAGATTCTTGGTTTTAGTATTGTTGCTGAGAATAGGAGAGTTCCCACACTTCAAACCTTTCTCCTTGTGCTTGGTACTTGATATTTTTGAGGAAAAACAAGGAGCTAAGTCCGGGGGAATTGATATGTTGTCTTTTTGACACCTTGTATATATGTTTTCTAAATTGTTTTCAGTTATTTCTAGAGTTTTCTCAGTCTGTTTTGAGTCATTTCAGGTCTGGAATAGGCCAGATTTCTAAATGGGAGACACATGAAGATAAGAAAGAAATTTGGAAGTTTTCTGCCGCGGAGCACCTAAACGGAGCAACCACCCGCTTTCTCTCAAAAAATATGGAAATTTTTGAGATATTTCGGGATCTTCCATGGATACTCGATTTTCTCACCCTAGCAGTCGCCGCCTCCTAAATAAAAGACTAGTCATCTCTATTTTCATTTACTACCTTCGTTTTTACACAAGAAACTTGTTGAAACTTGTTGAGACTTGTTTTGGGCGATTTAGCTATTCTTGTAAGGGTGACGGGTTCTCTTCTTCATTTTATAGGAGAACTCCCTGAGCCATCTCTTTATTATTGAATCGTCTATGTATTATTCAGTCATGATTTGCGTGTTCCTTTGTGTGATGAACGAGTAGTCGATTTGCTTAGTCTAGGGTGTTAGGGTGTTATATCTATGAGCTAAACATAAATAATTAATCCATTGATTCTCTTTATTCACTTTTGTTCTTAATGTTTACATTAGATTGATCACCTAGTGTATGATTCTAGGTTAACCTATTCATCGAAAGTTTAATAGGTTGCTAGACATAACTTGAATAAGCTTTGCATCCCTAGCCAGCGAGAGTAGATGTTAGGGTGTATTGTGAACATATTGGACTCGATCTCTAATGCTCGTGATAGTGCTTCAGCCTAAACAAGAGGTTAGGACTGCTGAGATCGATCCACAAAGGGAGAAGCACCACAAAAGTGGGCTGTTCTATCTTGAGTTCTCTGAGTTCTAGACTTGCTTCTAACTGAACTTGAATAAATGTTTGGCTCAACAGTATCCAGCACCCGAACTAAATCACCCTAGGCTATCATCCTTATAACCTGAATTCAAAACACCCTGCTCTCTGTTCCTTGATCTTTATGAATTTTCAGTGTAGAACATTTGATTGTTTTAGCTTGAAATGGAACCCATAAAAGTAAAGTGTAAACTAGTCCTCTGAAATTGAATCATAAATATTAAAACAATCACTGTTAACTTGACAGTAGTAACAATCACCTTCATGAACATATATCTTCTGTTCCAATGGTCTCCGAAATGATAGCTAACCCTAATGCCTCTCAACAGTTCCTCGACTTTGGGTTCATAATCCTGGGGAATGAATGTGGTAGAAACTCTCCTTACCGGCTAGAGGAGAAAAGTAGTAAGATTAAAGAATCTCATGCATACAGAATGATATGCCCTGAAATTCCCCTAGCACCTAAATTGCAATCAAGGTTTGCCAAGTCAAAAGAGAGAGCTAGGAAGGAGAAAACCTGAAATATGATGAAACCTCGGCTATTAGAGCAGGTACATCGCCCTTAAGACCCGCCTCCAGAAAGCCTCGTAATAGCCACTTCATGTACCCCGCCATCAAGAGCACGTTAGAACTCATTAGCACTCCTTAGCTCCATTGATGGAGAAAGAGAGGTCCTTTGGATTTTTGGAATTTCTTCCTCTCGAATCTTAGATCAGGGTCCATCTCCATCTGGCCTCCTTGAATGATGATGCCTCAAAGGAGTCATCGGAAACACCTCATAATAATACTCAAAGACTCCGCCCCCCCCCCACCCCACTAAGAAACAGGAGACAGAAAAAGACTCCTAAAAAAGATGTCAAGGTCTCATACGGCCGCCTACGAACGAAGCTGGAAACGAAGGGAGATTAGGATGGCTTCTCATTATATCGTGCTGGAAATGAGGAATATTGGAAGAGGGGATGAATCCTATGATACCTCGAGAAACCTGTTTATATACCCGTCGATGCTCTAACTATAAGCGCGCTACCAAAGAAAAAAGGAAAGGTGGTATGTTCAAAATATTCAAAATAATGTAAATTTCCTTATGGAAGAAGCTGGGATATTAATTTCCGAGAAGGTCATCTCATTTGGAGAAAGGGAGATCAAAAGGATATCCAGCCGATTACCATTAAATTGTCTTTAAAACCTAAAGATATGTCTAACGTCCTTCGAGTCATAAAAAACCAAAAAAACTAGGCAAGGCTATGTTCCATAACTCCTAAGCATCCACTGAAATACAAGACCAGGATCCTGAATCCTGCCGGATCAACCGATCTGACCGGGTTTCGAGCCTGAAGAAATCCACTAGACCTAGGTCTATCTCCGTGAAAAACCTTCTCCTATGGGTTTAAACATTGTTCAAACCTAAGAAAACCTGGACTGCAGCAGTGTCACTGTTCATTGGAATAAGGTAAATACTCTATGACTCCATTATTCGCCTACACTTTGATAAAGAAAAAAAGAAGATGAACAAGACGGATTGCAGCAGCATCACTGTTCACTGGAATAATAAAAAAGGAAAAATAAAATGATTCAGAGAAGAGAGAAAGTGGGAAGATATGGATCAGAGAAGACTACATGTGCGTTCAGATACTTGTTTGAGTAAGAGTCCATGTGTCATTTGATCTATTCTCCCAAGGTAAAGCATCCACCTTTTTATTATAAGAAATGAGGTTAGTAAAGGGGTATGTCAGACGGTATTAGCTAAGTTGTTGGCTGGATGGTTTGGTTTCTAAGCTAGGAATAGAGTATATAAGGTACCTCTAAGGTTTTCATTGACTGGATTAGCTGGCACCATTTCAACGGTGATAATAGTAAGTTTGAAAATTGTGTGAGCCTTCCAATTTCAAACCTCTTTCTCAGGACTTTTATATTCTTTGCTTGAGGACGAGCAAAAGGATAAGTCTGTGGGAGTTGATATACTATGGATTTTATTAGTTAACCAATAAAATATGTGCATTTTAGAGTCTAATATATGTGTTTGGAGTCTATTTTATAGTGTTTTCAGGTCCAGACATGTTTTGCAGCAATGTAAAGATTATGGAGCACTTTGAAGTTAATGATGTGAAAACTCGTAGTTGCTGAAGAAATCAAAATTAAGAGTCGAGATTTAGGAAGAGTATCGATCAACACTACCTCCTTTGTGTTACTTGACACCTGTGCGAGTAGACGGACCGACTTAAAGTCAATATTGACTCAACCCTAGAAGATTCACACAATTACATGACAGCCCCTAGCCGACTTTACTCCTAGTATTTAAGTGTTTTTCCATTGTTTGGGAAACAAACCACCCACAAACTATTCCACCATTCTTAGAAGTTGTTAATTATTTTTTTGGAGAGAAGATCAAGACTTCTTCAGAGATTTGTATTGGAATTCCATTGTTTTCTTACCTTATTCTATTTATGCATTCAGATTATTGTTATGCTTTGCTTAATTATGTTTGAGTTTTTTCTCTTGTTAGGTTTAGGTTTTTATTAGGTTCTATATAAATTGCTAAGATATAGAACTACTTGGGTGAATCTATTAGGATCATTCATCAGAATTGTACTTATTGCTTGCGTTCTAAAGTAGCTAACTAGAACCCTGAATTTAACTGACATTAATTTTGCTGAGCTAGCTTGTTAGATACATGTGAGAGCTGGTCTAGATTAACTTAGTGGACATATCGATCAGGACGTTAATCATTGCCTATGGTAGCATCAATCGACACTCGTTCCATAGTATTTATCAACGCTCGCTCCTTGTTCGCATACGACAGCTGAACAAAGATTTAGTCATCTTATTAGACTCACAGCGAGAGCTGCATTTCTTACTATTGCTTTCGAGCTCTAGAACGGTTCATCACACACCCTTAGAAACTATATGTCATAATTTTATTGCATGAAACCCTAATTCTAGCTATTTCATCATATCGTTTACAACCAACTGCTTACTTGTCTACTACTATTTACTGCTTTAATATTAACTGTCTAGCTTAATCTTAATATCTCCAGTCTATTATATGCACACGTTCCCTGTGGATTTGATATGTAAGTACGACAACTGATCCACTTATTTGGAGCGAAAGTTGCTCTAGGGTAATTTGAACGATATCAATTTTCCCGACCAGAATCAGTATAAACTTCTGCCACAAATTATGGGTCTCACCCAACTCAATGCTGATGTGTGTCATCTGGACACTCAAACAGGGTCATAGTAAACATTTTGAGCAATGAACGTCAGGAAAAATTTATTCTTTTGTGTGTAGCAAACAGCTCCTACAGTAGCCATAAAGTGCTATAGGCACGGAAAGCACCTTTCTCAAGCTGTCTTGGAGGATAGATGGATCAAGCACCGGTGAATGACTTGGATGGAAATGGAATGAGACTTGGGATGGTGATGAGATAAATGGAAGGATCCGGTTTACTAGAAACCTTGAACTTGAACCAATGGAGATGGAAAATAGCACTTGGTCGTATAACCAACTTACTATCTCAAAGAATGGAATGATGGTGTGTAGATGGAGTGTGGATTCAAGCTGCTTGTTCGTATAAACAACTCAGCTAAAACAAAGAGATGGAGATGGAAGGAATTGATTGATTCTCACAATCTGATGGATCAAAAGTCGCCACACTCTATGGAATGAGCTTGATAAGAAAAATTGCTCTCAATGCTGCTTCACACACACACACACGGAAAGGCTTAGGATTTTATTTGCTAGGGGCAAATTGAATCATATATTTCATAAAGGTTCAATGATACAAGGCTGCTTATAGAGTCTTTTATAATCTCTGATGCAGCTATGCCCTTCTAGGGGTCTTTGAAACAAATTTATTACATGACTCAATCTTAGGACCTAATGAAAGATGAGGCTAAACAATGCCTTGACTCTTTATTCAGAAATAAATAAAGAAGGAAACAAAATCCTGCAAATAAATATAATTTGGTTAGTCTACATATCAAGCATATAATTCAGTTCATACCTTTGCTTAGAAGGCGCCTCTTGATGGGTTTGAATTTGACTAGCCGTTGGAGAAGACCCAAGCTTCAAGTGATGTCGTTTGAAGGCTTGTCTCTTACTCTTAAAACTCACCGTATCACTTAAGTGGGAAGATGACAAATAAAGAAACCATCTCTTTATATGGTAGAATGGACCACAGGTTAGCATCATCTTTTGGACCGTCTTTCTATAGCATAAGGTTTCTTCTTGTCTGGTCAGAATATAGATAGCTTAGTTAGCCTGTTGGTGATATCTTCTAAACTTGGATTGGTGTTGAACCTGGCAAACAATACTTCAATGGCTTCAGTTAAGTTGGCTATCACCCCTTTGGTTCCTGATCTTGTTCTTGGTGCTTGTCTAAGAGTTGGTATGTTGATATCTGTTTCTATGTCCTCATTATTCTTGCCCTCCTGAGGAGGTTCTGACCTCAGAACAGATTCACCTGCATGAATGTAGGATAGATCATACACATTGAAAGTAGAAGATACATTAAGCTCACCTAGCAGCTCCAGCTGATATGCTTTGTCATTGATCTTCTTCAGAACTTTGAAGGGGCCATCTCCTATTAGTGATAACTTAGACTTACTTTGGCTTGGAAATTTTTCGGATCTCATGTGTAACCAGACCCAATCTCTTGGTTCAAAGGCAGCCTTCTTCCTTCCGTTGTCAGCTTGATTCTAGGTCAGCTCATTCTTGTGTTCTAGGTTGGCCTTCACCTTCTCATGAATCTTCTTCATTTGCTCGGCTTTGGTTTATCCTTCAAAGCTAACCATCTGATCTTTATGTGGGAGGATGGGTGAGAGATCCAGTGGTGTTGCTGGCTTAAACCCATACACAATCTCAAAAGGTGAAAGTTTAGTAGTAGAGTGTGGAACTCGGTTATAAGCAAACTCAATGAAAGGTAGACAATCAAACCAATTCCTCAAATTCTTACCAACCTTGGCTCTAAGTAGAGTGGAGAGTGTGCGTTACAACCTCAATCTGCCATCAGTTTGGGAATGGCAGGTTGTTGGAAACAGCAGCTTAGTACCCAGATTTCTCCAAAGGGTTCTCCAAAAGTGGCTCAAGAACTTTTTGTACCTGTCAGAAATAATAGTTCTAGGGATACCATGAAGTTTAACCACTTCTTTGAAGAATAAATCCGTAGTTTGAGAGGCATCATTGGTCTTGTTGCAGGAAATGAAATGTGCAATCTTAAAGAACCTATCTACCGCCACTAAGATAGAATCTTTGTTTCTTATATTTGGCAATCCTAAAACAAAATCCATGGAAATATCTACCAAGGCAGGTCAGGATTAGGCAAGGGAATGTATAAACCATGAGGGTGTAACCTGGATTTTTCCTTGAGACAAATGATGAATCTTGCACATAACTTCTCAACATCTCTTCTCAAGTGTGGCCAAAAGAAATACTCAGCTACAATACTCAAGGTCTTGTCTCAGCCAAAGTTTCCCATGAGGCATCCACCATGTGATTCTCTTAGGATTATATCACACATTGAACCTTTTGGAATGCACAACCTCTTGTCTCTGAAAAGGAACTCATTGTGTTGATAGAAGGCCCCAAATGTGCCTTGTCTACACTGCTTGTAGATGTCTCCAAAGTCAGGATCTTCTCCATACTGATCCTTGATATGCCCAAAGCCCCTAAACTTGGCCTCCATCAAGGAGATAAGTGCATGTCTTCTGGATAAGGCATCAGCTACAATATTCTCCTTTCCCTTCTTGTACTTGATCACATAGGGAAATGACTCCACAAACTCTAACCACCTAGCATGCCTCTTATTCAAAGTTGTTTGACCTCTCAGATACTTGAGAGTCTCATGGTCGGTGTGGATGATACATTTTTTGGATAAGAGATAGTGCTGCCAAGTCTCCAATGAACTCACTAAGGCATACAGCTCCTTATTATAGGTGAGGTAGTTGAGATTTACTCCGTGCAGTTTCTCACTGAAGAATGCTACTGGCTTTCCTCCTTGACTTAACACAGCTCCTATACATGTTCCTGAGGCATCACATTCAATCTCAAAATTCTTATCAAAGTTAGGTAATACCAGAATAGGAGCATTAGTTAAACTATCTTTAAGTTTCCTTAAAGCTTCTTCTCTTCAGTTCTCCATTTGAAGGCTATGTCCTTCTTGATTACTGATGTAAATGGGGCTGCAATGGTACTGAAGTCTTTGAAGAATCTCTTATAGAAGCTTGCCAACCCATGTAAACTTCTCACATGGCCAATTGTTGTGGGTGTAGGCCAATCTTGCACTGCCTTGATCTTCTCTTCATCTACCTTAAGTCCCTATGAGCTAACAACAAAACCTAGGAAGACTAATTGATTAGTGCAAAAGGTACTTTTTTTAAGGTTAGCATATAGATGTTCCAAGCGCAATATTTCTAAAAACTTTTCAAGATGTTTAAGATGATCTTCTAACCTAGTGCTATAGATTAAGATATCATCAAAGCAGACAACAACAAACTAACAGATGTATTCCCTCAAAACATGGTTCATGAGGAGCATGAAGGTGCTTGGAGTATTGGTGAGACCAAATGGCATTACTAGCCATTCATAGAGGCCTCTCTTGGTCTTGAATTCAGTTTTCCACTCATCACCTTCCTTCGTTCTAACCTGATGATAACCACTCTTCAAGTCTATCTTTGAAAAGATAGTTGTGCCACTAAGTTCATCTAGCATGTCATCAAGCCTTGGTATTGGATGTATATACTTGATGGTTATGTTGTTGATGGCACGATAGTCAACACACATCCTTCAAGTTCTATCTTTCTTTGGTACTAAGGCAACAAGAACTGCACAAGGACTTAGACTGTCCCAGATGTACCCTTGTCCATCAAGTCTTGCACTTGCTTCTCCAATTCTTTGGTTTCTTCAGGATCCACTCAATACGCTGGCCGGTTTGTTAATGGGGCTCCTAGACTGAGATCAATCTGGTACTCTATTCCCCTAATAGCTGACAAGCTCGTGGGTATATCTTCTGGAAATAGGTTTTGGAATTCTCAATTAGCTGGATTATAGTTGGGGGAAGTTCTTGATCTTCATAACCTGTCAACATAGCTTCCTTGGAGATCATTAGTAGCACACGTGTTTTGCATTCCAATGATTTTAAAAAAATTTGGGAAGTAATGTATATATTAGTTTTACTTTCATTTCTGCCTTTGTCCATCTCCTTTTGCATGTCCAGGACTTGTTGTGGAGATAAAGGAGCAATTTTGTGCTTGAGGTTGTTGTGAGAGAAGCAATAGTAATTGGTTCGCCCATTGTGGATTGTCTGTTTGTCAAACTGCCAAGGCCTACCAAGCAAAACATGTCCAGCTTGCATAGGAAAAACATCACAAGTTACCTAATCAACATATCTGTCTCATGAACCCTTGATTGAGAAGGATTCGTTTTCCCCTGATCCTTGAAGGATGATCGACTAGTTTGAATAGTGTTTTGCTTGTTCTGGTATATGATGGATGGATAGAAGTCGAGATGGATGGTGTTTCTTCAGTTGATGATAGATGGAAAGATCAGAAATTGTGTATAAGAATCAATGGCCAAGAGAATGAACTTTGTTTTCCGACGAAAGACAATGTTTATGGAGAATGAACTCCTTAGCAATCAATGTTCAGTAACTGAACAAAGTATTCACAAAATTTAGAAACTTTTTTGATAATAAGTGTGAATGGTTCTTATTCAAGTCGTGCCTACACTTATATAGGATAACAATTTGTGAAAAAAAAAATAAGAAGAATGTAGAAAACTAGACAAAGACTTTGAAGAAAACTAGAATTTGACTTAAACTAAAAACTAGGCAGTTTTGTAGAGCCGAAAAGTTGAATCTTAACTGAACTTTGAAGAACTCTTGACATGCCAAGACCAGGACTCCTTTGCTGATATTCCTTGGTTCAAATGTTCCAATAAACCGATAGCAAAGGCCTTGTCGAATTTGGCTTAAAACAAAATGATCAACATGATTATCAAAGAAAATATTATAAACCAGAATGTTATCAAGGCAAAAAAATACACTATTATCAAAGAAAGATCTCAAGTCAAGCAAATGTTTATCAGCTTCGTGACATAAACTGGCAATTTCCAACTTAGAATCGAAATTAAACTCGAGCTCTAATTGGTTTTGATTCAAGTGACTTTCTTTCCAGGCACATGTGGATGCAAACAAATTACCAGTGATCAGTTCATGCTTACAAAGGCTCATAACAAAATCTTTTTCTAAAAAGCAAGCAATTGAATCACACGATTTTCTAACACAGAAATCAGGTTGTTTCAAAAAGTGTCTTTTCAGGATGCTCACAGCTTTTATCATGTTCCATAAGATTCTCAAGACTGGCAACAAGACCAGAATTTATGTTATTACAACAATGAAAACGTTTTTGATTAGCAAACTTATCTGGTCAAATACCTTAACAGAGTTAAATCATGTTATCAAAAATGGAGCTTGAAAAACAAAATTCTTTTTACTTTTTCCAAAACAAAAAATTTTACATCACAGGAACTAACCATAACAGATATTTCAGGCAGAAAATTAACCAGATCAAATCCCTTATAGTTCTATTGTGAGTCAGGTGACAAAGGCGCAAGAATTGTTCATGGTTCCAAGCTGATCAGCTGCTCCAACACTTCAAGACTCTCTTGTTCTTCTTTTGGTGAGTGTTCTTCTGAGACCTAAGACACCGAAACAGGGCTACTTGGTTGCTCCAGTTCAAAACAGGGTAGTTCATCATAAGTATTACTGATAACAGGTTCAGATTGAGGAGAGAAAAGAGAACAACCAAGTTCTGTCTCATATTCTTTCCTTACCTTAGTTGTTTATGTTCCCATCTCTTGGATATCCTGCTCTTTCTTGCTACAACTCCTTGTACCATCAACCTTTGAAGAGTGACGTGAGGTTGGTCTCCTTTGCTGATCAGTTACAAAATCTTGAAGTACTTGTTGTGCAATCCTTTTAAAATCATCTTGAAACTGTTGCTGTCAAAATATTCTAGTGCTTCTTTTTGTTTCTTAGACTTCATCATGGGATCACGACCATAGCAAGCTCCTGTCTCTTCTCTGACATGTCTACGACATTCTATACTCCTCCTGATTGGTTCCTCTTGCCTCATTGGTCGTGTATTTTCCTGCACAGAATCATAATGGTTAAAAACCGATTTTTCTTTTATTATCAAATTCTGTCTTTTTTCCAGCAAAAGTTTTGTGGAAGAACTGAATTGATCATGATGTGTGCTCCTCCTGTTAAGACTTTCAAGTGGCCTTCTAGATTGTATCATTTCCTGCTCATAACCAGACTCATCAATAGCATACGAATCTCTTTTTCTCGTAGATTTTTCTCCTCTTTTTGGTTGAAAGAGGCTTTAACACCAGAGGTTGGATTTCTCCTCAGCCTCAGTTGGATTTCTCCTCGACTTTATTTTTTTATGATCTTTCTTTTGATTTTTTTAAGATCTAGTTGCCCGTCTTGCAGAAACACCGATAGATAGAGAAGAAGAATATATTTGATAGAGAAGATGAACAGACCAAAAAAAAATGTTCCCAAAAGAGAAAGAGAGAGTAATCGAAATCAATCCCTAGATCAAGAGATTTCAAATCTGCTCTGATACCACCTGATGAACCCTTGATTGAGAAGGATTCTTTTTCCCCTAATCCTTGAAGGATGATCGACTGGTTTGAATAGTATTTTGCTTGTTCTGGTGAATGATGGATGGATAGAAGTCGTGATGGATGGTGGTTCTTCAGTTGATGATTGATGGAAAGATCAGAAATTGTGTAGATGAATGTCCAAGAGAATGAACTCTGTTTTCTGACGAAAGACAATGCTTATGGAGAATGAATTCCTTAGCAATCGATGTTCAGTATCTGAACAAAGGATTCACAAACTTTATACAAAATTTGATAAAAAGAGTGAATAGTTCTTATTCAGGTCGTTCCTACACTTATATATGATTACAATGTGTGAAAAATTAGAAATAATGTAGAAAACTAGACAAAGACTTTGTAGAAATCTAGAATTTCACTTAAACTAAGAACGAGGCAATTTTGTAGAACCGAAAAAGTTGAATGTTAACTGAACTTTGAAGACTCTTGACATACCACGACCAGGACTCCTCTGTTGATATTCATTGGTTCAAATGCTCCAGTAAACTTATAGAAAAGGCCTTGTAGAATTTGGCTTGAAACAAAAATCATAGTGATTTTGTTATGAATTTCTTCATGGCCCGAAAATACTTCTTCTTGGATTTCTTGGTCCAGAATGTGACCATAAACTTTCTTTGACATCCTGGAATGTGTTCCTGACTTAGGCTTGATTGAAGAGTTCATTGATTCAACAAGAATTAAGAATAACTTCACTAGATCATCAGGTGGCCTCCATGACCCAATAGGATCGAGAAAGTGAATTCTTTGAACATCTCTTATAACTACACGAACTGGACTCTTTTTGGCTTTACTGGAATACTCCTTATAGTCATTTGATGGAATGAAATAGTCTCGCAACTTTCTTTTGAGATTTGGTTGGTCTTTCTCCATCACAAGCTTCTTCATGGTCCAACTCAGTAGTTTTGGTGTATTGCACAGCTGGGCAGGGCCACATCACTGCCTATGCTGAATGGAACTACCACTTGTTCCCCAATCTTCAACTCAGTTTCATCTTTTAACCAGTTGAGTCTATATGGCTCTGGATGCTTTGTCTTCTTGAGACCTAGCTTATCAACCAAGTACTTGCTAGCAACATTAGTACAAGAACCACCATCAATGATCAAACTATATACCTTTGAGTCAATGGTGCATCTAGTATGAAAGATGTTCTCTCTTTGAATGGTTTCTGGTTCAAATATAGCACTTAATGCTCTCCTTGTCACAAGTATCTCTCTCATCTGGATAATCAGTGATCTCTTCATCAGGAATAGCCGTTTCTTCGTCCGCCTCTTTTTGAGTTTCATATCCTCCATGTTCTCTGAGGATCATGACTCTCTGGTTTGGACAATCACGAGCCTAGTGACCCTTTCCTTGAAACTTGTAGAAAGTAATGTAATGGTTTCTAGGTGCAGTGGCCTTACCTTGATCCATTTTTTTGCTCTTGGAAGCCTCTGGTGCTGCATTCTTCTGGAGTCCAAGTACTCTTGCTCTGGTGGATATGGTCTTCCTCTAGATGTGTTTCTCTTCTTGAATAGCATAATGCAACATATCATGGAAATGCTCATAGTTTTGCCTCTCCACCTTTCTTGTAATCCAATCTTGCAAACCATCTAAGAACTGTGTCATCAAAGTCTCCTCAGAATCTTGTACTTCTAAATTCTGCCGGATTGAATCAAACTCCTCATAGTACTTTTCAACTTATTTGGTTCTTTGAGTGAGCTTCCTGAACCTTTTTTGTAGGTCTCTGCAGTAGTAGCTTGGCGCATATCTCTTCCTCAATCAGGCTCTCATATTATTCCAAAGAACAATGGGATCAAATCCACAGAGAGTTGAAGCTACACAATAGATTAAATAATCAAATTATTTGGCAATAAATAATACTTTAAAATAAGTAAATAAGGAAATAGTTGGTTTGTGAACAAGTAAGGAAAATAGCTAGTTCTAGGGTTTTCAAGTAGTGAATTATAATGGATAGAAATCCAAGAGGTTTTTAATCATAGAACACGAATTCAATTAGTAAAAATATTATAATTATATATATCGTGTGGCGAAGCTCAGATTCTACGACTTTCGTGAGTGAATTCGTAATGACTGGCGATCGATGGTATGCAAATGGCATTGATCGATGGCTTTCTTAGTCAAGCATTAAACGATCAAAATTTATAGGTTCATTTAGAATTACTAGACCATTCTCTCAATTGTCCCTTGTATTTTAAGCTCAACAGGATTTATTCAGGTAATGATCCTATAAAATAAAAGTTAAGGATTTACCTTTTGAGTATCGATCAGAGGACAAATGGACTCTTACCCATGCATGTATCTGAACGCACAAACAGTCTTCTCTGATCCCTTTATTCCCTCTTTCTCTCTTCTCTGAATGTCTTTATATTATTTTTTATAAGTCTAATGAATTAATGATGCTGATACATTCCATCTTTTTCATCTTTCTTTTTACTTTCTCTTTTTTCTGATAAAGTGTAGGCGAATAATGGGGTCACATGTAATTTACCTACCACTCGATTCCACAGTGTGTAATCATTCCTTACTGAAGTAGAATAATGGGGTCACATGTAATTTACTTACCCCTCTGCATCTTTCAGGAAGTCATCTTAATCTTTTATTTTAATTGATGCCGAAGCGAGAGAGAAGGGAATCAGAGGCACACTAACTTTTACCATACAGACTTTCAAGAGGAATCCGATCCAATGTATGTCAAACCCCAAATCAAGAAAATAAGTCAAATTAGGTTGGAGGTTAGCTTCACTTCCTTCAAACTTTGTAAGAAAGTGTGATATAGTGACAGGATGATCCACTTTGGTATCTCTAGCACGATTTGCAATCAAAAAATCTAGAATGGTGCTACATAATGGTTAGATAATAAGTAAAAATTTAATATGATCATAACCTTTTTCTTGGCTCAATAAAACTCAATAAAACAGATAAGAATAAAACCCAAAATAGAATGCAATATCAGTAAACCTCCCCCAGACTTAAATAACACTATCCTCAATGTTACCCCGTCTCAGTTAGGTGGAAAAAATTAAAAAATATGTAAAACTAATGAGGACAGTCTGAAACACTAGACTCTATTACGCGTGTCGGTCGACGGTAATGTCATGATGCCGACCGAGGTGATTGGTATTGAATGACAGTTGTGCTCCGTTGTCGACAGATGGCAGTTCTCGATCTTCCTATTTTTTCAAATAAGAAAATACGAAAATTAATAAAATCATGAAAATAAAATAAATTTAAAACATACCTAATAGTGGATTGCTTCCCACACACCGCTTAGTTATAGTCTTTAGCTTGACGTTTAGGATTGTTTGGACTAAGAAGGGGGTAGATCATCACTTGTTGGAAAACAAGTGTCAACATCCTCTTTGCTCATCTGGAACTAGGTACTAATGAAGCTTCTTATGGCTTCATCACCTCTGGTTTGCTGTCTTTCTTTTATGAGCTCAACTTGACTCATCCTTAACTCAAGGTGATCAAAACATTTGTGTAACCAACGGATCCTACTATCTATAGGTATAGATATGTCATCCAATCTCTTGGAGATTTCTTCCATCATCATGTCTTGAGACGCATAAATTCCATCAAGCTTGTCTTCTAGCAGCTTCTCGGTTATCAGGATCTGTCTAAATGGTCCGCGTGAAGTGTTGATCGATGGTTGAGCTCGTCCGTTGATCAATGCTTCTTTGTTATATTCTTTTTGTTGTTGTTCCTGAATCATCTAAAGAGTAGATTCCATCTTTTGCTTCATCTCCTCCATGCACCTAATTAAACAGCTAATATTTTTGTTGAATGGGTAATAGATGTCATCAATCCTCTTGTAGTAGTCATCCATCAACATCACTTGGGCTCTGTAGATTCCTTGTATCATGTCATGTACTTCTGCTTTACTGTATTTTATGCTCTAGCATGGTCCTACAAAGTTCTCTGCATACTCTTGCAAACAAAAACAAGTGTGTTTGATGACGGCTACTCTTTGAAGAATATCTCTGATGTCTTCCTTTGACACATTGTTGATTCGGCCATCTATAGCTCGTGCATTGCCATATTTGTCTATCTTGACGCCATACTCATCTCGTTCTTCCCCATAATCAAAATTCTCTGGATCAAACACTTCAGGTTCGATCTGTAACCGGTGAAGTCCTCAGTAAGGTTAGTCTCGATCGATGGCAGTTTTGGTGTGTCGATCGACGCTATGTTGTTATATGTACGGTTGTCATATTGCTGTTGACTAAAGAGGTTTCCTGATCCATTGTCCATTGTGAGTATGTCTGCTACATCTTCCTTAGATACATTGATAATTCTTCCATACATTGCTTGTGCATATCCTTTTAGATCCCTTATAATTCCGAACTCATCTGGTCTGAGATAACCCTAATCTGCATTGTGTTATGTTGTGGTAGCTGCCTTGGTCTCTGCTTGGTGATGATTATCGATTGATGCTGAAGGGTGGGTGGTGACCGCCTCTTGGTTGGCATCGTCAACCGATCTCTTGGACTGGGTATCGATCGGTGCCCCATCGTCAGGGTCATTCTCTTGATCAAAATCACAGAAACATGTGGCCTCTCGTTCATGAACCAAATCAATGAGAGCAGTCTTGTTTCTAGTTTGAACAAGCTCATAGTAGTGATTTTGATCAATAAGAGATAGATACAATTTGTTTGTCGCATACTTCTCCTACTGCAGCCATGAAACCTCTTCCAAGTAGTAGGCATAATTTCTGGTTCACTTGGAGTCCAATACATAAAAGTCTACAAAGATTAGGGCATCACCAATTTTCACTTAGAGGTCTTTGAATATGCCTCCTGACATCACCTTAGAGCAATCCAAAAAACTGAATGAATCACTAGAAGGACCTCTTTTAAGCTTAGCACCTCTGCCATGGTTCTTGGTGTATTGCTTACTGAAGAACTTCTCACAGAGTGCATGAGGGTAGTTATGTCCCTTGATGTTTTAGGGAACTACGAACTTCCCAGGTTTGCTTCTCTTCTTCAACTTGACCCTCTGGTATAAATTCTTCCTCATATGATTGAACATTCTTTCAATGTCCTTATCAGTCTCATTGGTTTCTCTGAAAAACATCCACAATATGTGTGTGTAATAAGCTTCCTAGAATGGGGTTTCTAAAGGTATTCTGGGTACTCTTTTAACAAAGTTGTCCATCTCTTTCTCATTAGCTTCCATTTTAAGATGCTTTGGCACCTTCTTCTTTCAAATAGAATGTATATCCATAGCTTTTTCAATTACCGCAAGGACTGGTTCATATGTATGTATGGGTTTGGGTAGGGTGGATTTGGAGTGCCTATTTGCATATAAAAGACTCACGTATATGGTTGGCAGCCGACATCCCTTTGTTTCGAACGGCCGTCGATGAATGGTAGGGTCCGGCTGTCGATCGATGTCCATATCTTCACACGATTCCACAGATTCTTAAGGTACCGTCGATCAATGGTTAACTTTGGATGTTGATCGATAGTCGTTCGAACGGGGCAGGGGATTCTCACGAGTTTCTTCCTTCTGGTGCCTAATTTCTTCCATTACTTTCCAAAACTCATCATCTATGATGGTACTAACATGGTGCTTCTGTCAAGCCTCAATATTTTCCTTGATCAAGGCTTCTTGTCTCCTCACAGCTTCACTAGTATGAACAAATTGATTCTCTAGCTTTTTCACAGAGGTTTAGAGAGCTTCAAATTTAGTGTTGAGGTTGGCATTGACAGCATCAATCTTTCCATTGAAATCTATTGTCATCTTATGCTGTCCCTCCAAAAGCATGTCAATCATGGCTTCAATCTTGTTCTCTTAGGTATTTGACGGGGTATTTTGATAGTAGGAGGCTCCATAGTTTTTGTTGTTGTTGTAGGGTTTCTGCTACTTTGATCCTTGGTGGTAGCCACTCCTCTGACCAGTGCCATAAGAGTTTTTGTTGCTCTGTTTCTCATATCTTTGGAATCCATTTCCGCGAACAAAGTTCACATCCTCCTCTTCACCTTTCTCATTGTCATATCATATAGCTTCTACACCTTCTGCGAAGGTATCTTGCTTCTTCATAAACCATTGAACACTGTCCAACTTGTCTTTTACTTCTTCCATATGATCCTTGGTCAGTGTAGGGACTGATTTCTTCCTTTCATGATCATTGTTTTTGGTGCTCTTGTTAGCTTCCAAATTCTCTATCAATCTGGTAGCCTCTTCTGGACTCCTAGTGCAAAAGTTTCCCTTACTTGATCTGTCTAAAGCCATCTGGTTTGACAGCTCAATGCCTCTGAAAAAGTGCTGAGAAGTTGCACTTCATTGAATTCATGGTGTGGATAATCTCTTTGGTAGGATTTGAATATGGTCCAGGAGTTTCTGAAAGACTTTGCAAACTCTTTTGTGAATGTAGCAAATCTGCTCCTCAATTCCTCAGCTCTAGCATCATCAAAGAAATTATGCATGAAGGCGTTCTTGATATCTGTCCGGGATGTAAGAGATATTAGTGGTAGCTGCTTAAGCCAGTATGAAGCATCTCCAATAAGCAAATATGTGAAGAGCTTGCATAGAAGGTAGTCCTCAGAGACTCCATTAGCCTTGATGGCATACACAAGATCCTCAAATCGCTTCAAATGATCCATACAATGCTCATGAGAATGACCATGAAATGGTGTTTGTGCCACAAGTGTGAAATAGGCTGGCCTCAGCTCAAAATCGTTTCTCTGGAAAGATGGAGGACGAATAGCAGATCTTTTGGCATAGAATTTGTCTAAACGATTGTAGTTAACCAACATTCTGGGTTGAGCAGCCTAGGCTTCAGCTCCATCTTAAGCTACAACAGCTTCACGGATTACAATTCCCTAATCATCAATTCTCTGACTTGTTGCATTGTGCAGATGACCATCGAGGTCATACGGATCCCCTCCCTCATTCCTAGTCATGATCAGCATAGCAACCATCTCTGCGCATGAATCACCGTCGAATGATATCTCGGTAATTGTTTCAATCAATTTTGGAAGATGAGTGTCGATCAACGAAAAATGTTGGCGTCGATGCTTGTCGCTTCTCCTTGAGGATGCTACGTTCGATGACTAATGTGTCTGAGAAAATTAGGTATATTTCCTTGTTGCTTCTGGTACTGCTGGGCATGCACCTGAAAGAAAAAAGAAAAAAAATTGTAAGTAAACTCAAAAGAAAACCTAGACAAAACTTGCAAAACAAATCTAATGACGATCCCTGCTCCCCAACAGCGGCGCCAAATTTCACTTCCTAAAATAAGAGGTTCAGCTGTAGTACTAAGGGATCGAAACCACAGAGAGCGAGGGCACAAAATAGATTTGATAATCAACTTAGTTAAACTAAGCAATAAATAAGAGTTTAAAATAAGTAAATAAGGAAATAATTGGTTTGTGAACAATAAAAATAGCTAGATCTAGGGTTTTCAGATAGTGATTTATAATGGATATAAGCCTAAGGGTTTTCAATCATAGAACACAAATTCAATTATTAAAGATATTATAAGTTATATATATCCTATGGCATAGTCTACAACTTTTGTGAGCAAATTTGGAATGACCGTCGATCGATGGTATGTAAACGGCATCCATCGATGGTATGTAAACGGCATCGATCGATGGTTTTCTTACTGAAGCATTAAACAATCAGATTCGATTGGTTCACTTAGAATTACTAGAACATTCTCTTGTTGTCCCTAGTAATTTAAGCTCAACATGATTTATTCAAGTAACGATCCTACTCTCGCAGTGTAAATTATCCTAAGATGAGGGTTCTAGTTAGCTACTATAGAACACAAGCCATAAGTAAAATTCCATTCATAAATCTAATAATCACCTTAGCAATTCTATTGTTTGACTAATCCATCAAAATCTTTCATAAACCCTAAATCTAACAAGGTGACCACTCAGACATAGCTAAGCAGAACATAGTCATAAACATGAAATAATGCATAAGATAAAGAATAGGGATAGAGAGTGGGATTCCAATACAAATCTTGAAGAAGTCTTGATCTTCTCCCCAAAAACCCTAAACTAATATGTTTGTTATGAAAAGTATCAAAGTTTTGAGTCCAATCAGATGCCTAATTCCTATAATTCTAGTTATCGCATGTGAAAGAGGTCTATGGACTCATATTAGGAAGAGTGTCGATCGATACTTTGGAGTGTCGATCGATGCTTCTTTAGACAAGCAGTAACGCTCAGATCAATATGTTCACTAAGTTAATTAAACCATCTATCGCATGTGCCTAA
Organism: Moricandia arvensis; assembly: GCA_905132765.1. Lineage (NCBI taxonomy): Eukaryota > Viridiplantae > Streptophyta > Magnoliopsida > Brassicales > Brassicaceae > Moricandia > Moricandia arvensis. Next base: position 2,892 of record CAJHQP010000204.1, on the reverse strand, counting down.
CAACTTAGCTCAACAGAATTATTATCAGGAGTCGAACACCCAAGCAGTTCTATGTTTTACAAGTTCATCAAAGCCCAAGAGAACCCTAAATCTAACAAGTAAACTACTCAGATATAGTAAAGCACATCACAGAGATAACTGAATGAATTCCATTAGAAATAGGGTAAGAAATACTGGCGTTCCAATACAAATCTTCAAAGGAGTCTTGATCTTCCTTCCAAATCCTAATAAAAGCTTCTAGTAATATATTAATGTACCTCCTGGTGTCTTGCCTAAACAATGGCATAAAACTATATATATTAGGTATAAAGTCAGCCAGGGTAATCTTCTAATATGTGAAAACTTCATGTCCAAGCCCGATTCTGGAAACAAAGTTGGCTTGTCTCCCGCAAGTTGTTGGGGTCAATCAGTCACGACGGAATCAATGTCTAGAAACCACCGTGGACATGTTTTCTCTCTTCGTAGTAAAGAAACAAACGAGAACTAAAACCTCATAAGATTCAAAGAATCGATGTAACGAACTCTAGCTTGATGTCTTGTAAAACAACCTCCCGAAAAAAAGACGATAAGATGAGAAACCAACATATGTCCGGACGTCACATAAGGCAACTACATTGCCTTCAAGTCCCATTTCCCGTGGGCGACAAGAAACGCACCACGTCTCGTCGGCAATGGGCAACAAGTCACGTACACTTATCAAGTCTCATCATGGGTGACGAGACATGTATCAAGTCACTACGCCTTGTCGTCCAACTGTGGAAAAAAATAGATATGTAGATTTAAGGTAAAAAAAATTCAAAACGCAAGCTAAATATATATAGTATAGATTGGTATATATGGAAGATTTGCAGAAAATAACAGATTAGAGGCACGCAAGAGAAATATCTCTTAATCTAGCTCTTCTCAATTAAAAAGGCAGATGGGTATTTTTAATAAAGAAATCCATACAAATCCATTCAAATTTATTTTGAAATCAAATCCATTAGTAAAACAGATGATTGAATAACACTTGATTTAAATTAAAAATTCATAAATCATGAAACCAATAACATATGATTTCAATTTGGATTTTAAAATCATCAAACTAATAACATTTTATTTAATTTAGATTTTCAACTCCATTAAAATCCATGAACCAATAATTCCCACTAAGAAAAAGAAATCTAAGAAACTTCTTTGCGTCAATTATTTTACTCCACATTTATTAATTTATAAACTCATTAATAACATTAATAATGATTTGTTTTCTATATTGTATTTGGGATTATTCTCAAATATTTTCAATATAATTATTTTCTAATTTGAATAAAAATAAAAAGATAAATTAATAATGTTTTGAAGCTAAATTTTGTTATAATAACATAAATAAAATCATGAAATGATGAAATTTAGAAGGTAAAATGACTGATAACTACTTGAAGTATTGTCTACCACATGGCTAGCCGTGCAGACTAAAGTAATGTATATCTAGCTACACGAAGTATATATTGTGCATGAAAACATTCTTCAACTTAATGATGTTATGTAGTTAACATCATGAACTTAATTTCATTATTCCAAAAAGTGACGTGGACGTCAGAGATGTTAACTTTGTTTAATATCTCTCATTCATTAATTAAATTCCAATTCACAAGAGTGAAATCTAAATTATTTCTCTAATTTTTCTTTTTGTCATGAGGGGACAAATTTTAGTTAAATTATGGTCGGATGGGTCGGATTTAATTGATCAAGGGAATAATTAAACTTAGTTAATATTTCTAAGACATTTTGGATTGATAAAATTAAGCTTGTGATGTTAACTACATAATATCATTAAGTTGAAGGATGTTGTCATACATAACATATACTTCGTGTAATAAGATATACATTAGTTTGGTCAGCATGACTAACCATGTGGTGGTCAATACTTTAGGTAGTCAAGTACCATTTTTCATATATTAATTTTTTTAAGAGAAATAATATACAACCTATCAAATTAAAAGGTAAAAAACACTGTAACAAAAAATTCAATTCCTCACTAATATTTAGTTACATTATACATAATATAAGTATTTTAATAAAAAAACAAGTACATATTTGATATATTATACTAAAAAAAATTAAAAAAAAAATTGATAACAAAACCATTTCAAGCATGCCGGTCTGGATCTAGTTTATTATTGACCTCTCATTTAATTTAACTAGCTTGTTTTTCACAAACATTTAGCAACGTATTTACAGTTGTATATGACTCACATATTACGATTAACATGGTTATAATTTCTGCATACATATGTCTGATCCATACTATATGATGGCAATGAAGGTGAAAAGTACATGTTCTTGTGACAATTTGTCTCGTGGACCCATGTTTACAGCTCTGCAGAGCACCGACCCTAATCTCTCACCTGTGAGTCCTCACTAACTCCCCCAAGTAGATTATTGGTGCGTTTGGCGTTCCTCGAACCCAAGACCGCATCCTTTAACAACCATCCCACAAGACAAGATGTCACCAATTGACATGCAGTTCAATTGGTGAAAGCTTGTTATGTGGGAAGTTTGTTGAAGGGTGAGTCTTGGGTTCGAGGAACATCAAGCACACCAATAACCTACTTATGGAGTCAGTCCGGGCTCGCAGGTGAAGGGTTAGGGTTTGTGCCCTGCAAGGCTGTGACCCTGGGTTCACGGGATGGGTTGTCAACTTTTTTATGTGACAACCTATCCCGCGGTGACAACCCATCCCGCGGATCCAGGCTCACAACCGTGCAGAGCACCGACCGTAACTCCTCACCTATGAGCCCTCACTGACTCTCCCGGGTAGGTTACTGGTGCGCTTGGTGTTCCTCGAACCCAAGACCGACATTTTTAACAACCTTCCCACAGAACAAGCTGTAATAACCTTCACAAGCCAAT